>OENT01000375.1:93166-125608 GCA_900239685.1 Rotaria macrura | reverse complement strand
ACGGACCATAACATCATTAAAATAGGCCCGTATACGGCCGTATTTTCACAGTATACGGCTCCGTATACGGTACTATCTCTGGGCACAGTAATAAAGGATCGTATACTGGGAAAATACGGCCGTATACGGGCTTATTTTAATGATGTTACGGTCCGTATAACGGCGTCCACTCAACGGTCCGTAACGGATATCCGTTTTGATGGACCTGGGGGCGGATCCGACAAGTTCCTACTGTCGGATAACGGCGCATACGATCAACGGAATCCCAGGGTACCCAACTGTCGGAAACAGTTGGAAATCAAGGGATATTATCGGTTTCAGACTGTCGGATCCTATTGGATTCTGATGGTCGGATAGTGTCGGATTATTAAGGATCCGATTGGATCCTGTGAGGTAGGTTCGACCTGGGAGGGAACGATTATCATCATACAAATACTTTTTATTTTTTTGTTTCGTGTACAAGACAGACCAAATTATGTTTTTCGAAAGAATAAAACAGAGCTTTAAAACTTTTCAAAATTTTCAAACATGTCGTATAAGATAAAAAATGGAACTGATTTCATATAATTACTAACGTATATTAATTTTTTCGTCAGTTTTAGCTCAATGCTATTTAAATCTATTGAACTATACAGTTAATTCACTCTTTTCTACTGTAACTAACTGTTTCGTAACAAAATCCTATATCAAAACATTAGAATTTGTGAGATTACGCACTTTATAAAGTTTCATCTATCGTTACGTATCGGTGGACTTCACTTGGTTCATATACGCTATGCCTAACATATAAGCACCCGATAGTGCTATAGATTTCGAAGATTTACTTCCCAAATAAAAATTCCTGAGCTGTTTTCGAGCACCAGAAGTTGTACGATTCCTGAGATATCATCAAAATGCTGAGAATATCTGAAAAATAGCAATTTTTAGGGCTAAAAATGACCCTTTCAACTATTTTTGCCTCCCGTTTCTCAACGGTAAAACCAATCGACCTAATATTTTGGATTTAGCTATGGTTTCACTGTAAGTATAATTTGAAACTAAAAACTCGAAAGAAAAAATTTTTCTCCGGCGATCTAGGTGTCTCCTTTCATGGACCGTCTCTTGAATATCTTTCAGATTTATTCTTACAGATGTTTTAAATTTTGTTGATTATTTGGAGAATACCTCTATCTGTTGTTTGAGTCGTTATACCCGACGTCGTACTGCTCATTTTCCAATTCATATATGGAATAGCTTCCCACCCTTACCCAGGTGAATGAATCCTATACCGAATCCGATCGGATCCTACGATCCGATGAAATCTTATGGCAGTCCGGGTTGTGGAAACAGTAACGGATCCGACGGAAGAAACCTATTTTCTTATTTGAGTACGAATTAGCATTTAAACCCAACAGTTGAGGCCTGTCTGATCCCACGATGAAATCCAATCGGATTCCGATAGTAGGATTCGATAAAATCCAACACTCGGGATCCGAATCAGGAGTCGCAACCAGGAATCCGATAGGATTTCGTCGGATAAGAGAAACTCCGATAGAAACATGATCGGATGCCTGTCGGATCCGATCGGATCCAATGGTTGGAATGATTCTCCTGGGTAGATAAAAATTACAAACGTACGCATAACTCCTCTGAAGGATGCTACTGAGAAAATAAAGTAGATGCAAGCCTTGATGCTTTTCTTGTGTTTAGTTATTCATAGGTTTCTGTTTAGGATTCCAGACAAGAAAATCCATTAATATATGAAGCTACGACAGATTTGAAAATCGAACAAAATTCAAGGTGGACTTTAAGAAACTAGAAAACTTGTTACATAAAGCTCTTAATGGATAATTACAACAGCTTGGCTTTGACTTTTCATTTGATGGCAAGAAACTTGTATTTTAATGGAGTAAGAGCTCTACTCAACTTTTGCCACAAATGTAGATGTATTCAAATAAAATTATTTAATTGTGTTAAAGAAGTCTGTTCTTTTGGTTAGGCTCTACTGTTTCGGAGCTCGATTGTTTGGGGATTAACTATGAGTGAAGTATGCGCATGATTCTTCAATATATTCCCATCATTTTTTAAATACAATCGTGCATATTACAATGATTTGCCAATTGATTGGTATTTATTGTTAATAGACAAGAACTGACACTTTATCTTTATCTTTATTTATTCTCAAAAAGTTTAGTCATGCTATGTTATTGACCTTATACTGTGTCCAATAGTATAAAGAAAAGAAAACTTGGACAACGCAAAAGAATAATACTTATTTTGTGGTCCAATATTCCTACATTGATCTTCAAATTGATCTGAGTTTTGTTCTTAATTAGGAAGACCTACAATGCTCTCAATCTTTCTTTCCATTCCCTTTCTTCTCCGAAAAAAGTACATACATTTTTCGTTACTAGAACCAGTAACTTAAAGCTACCAAAATTTACCGGAGAGTTAATTTCGCAGTTTTGTTTCACTTGAAAAAGCAATGATAAAATGTTACCCTGAAATACAGACTATTTTTAATTTTGTAGTCGTAATTACATGTATTATGATAGGTTTCTATTTTTTGAATTGACTGCAAGGTCCCTATATAAATAGAATAAACTTGCTTATTTTGTGCGGGAAAATCTGTTCTTGAAGACTCATAGGCCCAGAGACACATTATGTGTGGATTCAGAATTCTCTTAACCACAACTCCCATCTTGTAGATCTCTAATCCGTATATAATACAAGCTGATTCGATGAATGCCTTATAAAATGAATTTTAAAAAGCGATTATAAAGTATGTTAAAATGTGTTGATCGTCTGAATGAGGATGCTTTTAACCTTTTAAACTCCCCACACCCATATTTGCATTCTCACCAATCTCATGGTTGTTGATTCCATACTATTTATATCATGGAACCAAATTCAACATGTCTCAAACTGATCGTTTTGGTGGGTTGAGTTTTGGAAGTTGAATTCAACAACTGAGTATGAACAGATCGCATGTTTGTTTTGGAAGCAGACCGAAAACAAGATGATAGCGATTGTGTCATGCTTCTGAAAGGAACGCATGTGAACCTAAATAAGTAAGCGTGCTGGAGACACTAGTCAAATTCGAAGATTTCTTCAGGACACATGTGTTGATGCGGCTTGATATGGAATCGAACATAGGAATTGAAGTCTTGATCTGATCTAAGATCTACAGTGTAATAAGAGAGGATCACCGATTGTTCAACCGCTTTTGCCTTGAAACTATTTACAAAATCTCTTTTCTATGGACTGCTGAATACCTTTAAAAGGATTTTGTGATGGCAGCTGACTGTTACGAAAACAATCCATTTTTCAGGTATAGTTTTTAATGAGTCCTGTGATCACCCTCAGAAATATCACAAACATTGATTTTTGAATTGCGACTTGAAACTTTGTATAGAAATGGTATCGATGAGAATATCTTTTTTTGAACGCTTCAGATCTTGCTATTGTTCTTATTCCTAGGGGTAGCTATTGTGAAAATATACATTTTACATCATTCAAAAAGAGCAGCAAAGTCGGTGAAAAGAACAAATCAAGAGATTTGAAACTTTCGCAAAATATTATTTCCACAACGGCCTTGGTTTTGTGTAAAGTTTCAAGTCGAAATTCGAAATTCGAAAATCAATTTTTCTGATTTTCCTAAGGGGGATCGAGGAAACTCATCAGAAACTACATCTCACAAATGGAGCATTTTCCTAACAGTAAGCGAGCTGTCCAAACCTTTTTTGTAGGCATTCATCACTTCTTTGCGAATATTGCATGTACTTAGTTTCGACGCGCATAAATGATTGGACTATTGATGACCTTCCCTCATTAGACGAAACTGTTAGATCCGGCTTTGGTAGTTGAACAGAAACGGTGTAACACGAAATGTTGTCTGCTACTACAATAAAAACAACGGAATCACAGCCAAAACCCACCTTGGAAATTGCAGCAGTGTGTGAAGATTCCTTCTGACACAGATATTGACAATTGTGGACTCTGAACTGGCATATAAAATCGCAGTCAGTACATTGCTTTCGTAATTCATTAAAAACATTATCAAATTCAAGCCTTTTTCTATAAATTTTCTTCAGTTTTGGATACGTACGTTCACATGCACACGTAGTCATATTCATGTGTTTGAAAATTGGATTACTGTCGATGATGTTGGTTGTTTATACTGCTGATGGAGTAGTTGAAAACAATATTTTCATCGCGAGCATCGATGTAAAATGCACTTGCATAATGGCAAATATGTGCATCTCTTATGCAAATAGTTTGAGAACAGAAAAACAAAACATTAAACCTTTCTCAGACTAATTGAAGAATTTTAGATATGAAAACAAGACCATGCACTTAATATCAATGGACATCTGTTGTAGTGCGAAGCAGCAGTAAAACAGAAAAATAAAAATTTTTTACAACACTTCATTAACGAACAGCCTACTGAACAATGCCGACTAGTACACAAGCTCTTGCATTATTCTTACCTCGTCACTATGCTCCCATGGATCAATACTCGGTATGATGAATAAAAATACTTAAAAATACCAGTGTAATGAAACGTATTTCTTCACGTCATGCTTTCATTAAAATTCAAAAGGACTTTTTGTTTCAGAATATATATGCTTCAGTAATAGTGAATTTGTGTCATATTCGAACACATTTCAGGCGTTAGCGATGTAAGGAAAAGGCTCATATTTTGAAATGATTCTTCTCAGATTGTATTATTTAAGTATCACGGGTTGTTTGCGATCCACTTAGATGAGTTGCAACATATGACTTAATCACTGGTTATATACGTGGCATGTTTTGCCTGAGACTTATTTCTCATGAGTATGTAAGAGAATTCGGACATATTGCAAGTATAAGACACAAGTTAATTAGAATGATTTTCATTTCCAACAAATTTTGGTTCTCTGATTCAATCCCTAAGTCAAGTTCACGTTTTGCGCTATTAAAAAGTAAACGCCAGTTCTGGAAACCAAGTGGGAGACTTTAATTTAGAGGCTTTTCGATTTATTGATTAATTTAATATTAGATATACCATTCATACGTAGATGTCTGATACTCCCCCACTGAGGAACGGAACCGACTTCATCATCCATTTCTTCAAAAAGAAGAAAGTGGCACTGATCAGTAGATTTCTTTTGAAAGGAATAGAAATTGCTCTCCACAATTGTTCTGAAAACAACAAACACCAGTCATAAATTCCGCTACTTTTCAAAGGAATTCTATTGATCAGTGCCAGTTCTTTATTTTAGAAGAGGTGGATGATAAGGTCAGTTTCGTTTCTCAGAAGGATAGTATCAGGCATTTACGAATGAATGGTATATCTAATATTAAATTAATCAATAAATCGAAAATCCTCTAAACTAAAACCACCCCGATCGGTTATCAGAACTGACGTTTATTCTTTAATAGCGCAAAAGCGTGAAGTTGACTTAGGGATTGATTCAGAGAACCAAAATTTGAGGGAAATTATAACCAATTCCTCCTAATTCCATTTTCTCTTTAAAAGTAGCATTTCCACTTGCGTCTATCTATGGGATGAAAATGAAAACATATGATGTCTCTTTGAAACATTGTAAGATCCTTCATTAAAGGTATAATTACATTGAGAATTTCTAATCGAAAAATTTTAATTCGTGCTGATAAACGTATAGCATTCTGAAGTCTATATACATGATGAACGAGAAAATGAATGGTATTTCGATTTAAATGTTGAATTGTCTTAAGGACAGTAGGAGCTGATGAATGACATCTAGACCGAATATCTGGGTAACAAGATAACTTCGTTTTGTCAAAGACGCTTGTGGCTGACTCTGTTGACAGTGAAGAATTACTATTGCAATTGTAACAATTTGTCGATTATCAGGAATACTGTATAGCCCTCATATGCACAGGACGATTGAGTTCGTTTGAGCTTAAAGATGATTGATGCGAAAAGTACGACTTCTCTGGGAAACAAAAAATACTCGATTAGTGTTATGGAACACTAAGAAGAATAAGTAACTCTTGGAAGAGCAATGTTTTGATAATGGAATCGCATTTCAAGTTGATGAAGTTTCATTAAGAGAAATCGAATTAATATTTTCAACGAAGATAGTTGCGTTTCATCAAGAAAAAGCAAACGGCGCAGTGATAAGATTGTAATGCTCTGATATTGTGTAAAATACTAATGTTATTAAGCAATTTAATAAGTCTGCCTGGAACATACTGAAATATCAGTGGATCGTCTTTCCTTTTGGAAATACGAACGAAATATCGACAATAAATTTGTAAATGATATCAAAATGCATCATTTTAATCGAGTAAACATTGTAAAAATATGAAAGTATTCTGCAATAGATGAAAAATAGAAAAATATCGGTTCGTTTTCCGATGCTTCCATCATATTTTTTTGATTAATTACTATTTTCGTAGAGTTTGGCGACGCAAGGATTATCAGTGCAGCAGGTCCAAGTTAATCTAGGTCAAATACCTGCAATATCGTCCGGCGTTGGCACTGTTTCGTAAGTTTGTTTTTACCATCTAATTATTGCAAATTCAAACATATTCGATGTTTCGTTTTTAGAGCAACTACCTCATCGATATCGGCAAAAGTAGTCGTTACCGTTGTTCTTGCAGTAGCTACTGTCGTAGTAGTTATTGCTGCTACAGTTCCTACTTTGGTCATACTTCTTGGCGCACAAGGTCAGTTCCCTAGAAATGAAAAAAGCTCTCGTGAAAAGGATGAAAAAAATGTAAATTATAAATGCAACGATTATAAAGAGGTCAGGATCAATTAGTTGCAACGAACACCGATCCTAGTCGAGCCCATGAATTTATTTAGTGGCACTACATTATCGGAGGAGAACTTCCTTCGGCGGAAATTATTACATACACCGCTTCTTTCACTCACTCCTTTTAGTTTATTTTTCAATAGCCTGGAATCTTGTTGCTTAGATTTTTTAAACAATTCAGTCATATCATGAAAAAATGGAACCTGCCTGTGAAATAATCCTAGTGTGATCAGCTTTGATACTCTTTAAAATTTCAAAAAGAAATTTACAAGCATAAAAATCATCATCCTCACATGTGAAGACTTTCACAGAGCGTTTTTCATGCATAAAATTTGGATTCTCTAGCTCTATGTCATTTGCAAATATCTCAATATGGGCAAATTGAAACAAATTGTAAGTTCATGGACTTGAGTTCTGTCAAATGTTCAGTACTTTAACGAGAAAATAACTAATGACTATTCGATTGGGTACGCGCTCCGGGAGGGTGAAACTCAGCTTTTAAGCAGCCATAAATCGTACCTGCACATCCTAGCATTTCAAAACAGAAATTACATTCATAAAGGTATAAACCCACCTTCACGCCCATACTAATACCAATCCTGATTCTCTAGAGCATCGATTTCAATAAATTGGATGGTGACCGAAGACAGTTTTCGGCTACCTCTACTGATGTCGCTTGGGATTTATTCGATTTTGTTGTATGGGCATTTGAATGTTGTTTTTCATTCGCTAACTCGTGTTTGATAGAGCGAAAAAGTAGGCCCATGATATTTATGTTTCAACGAATCATCTCAAAAAAGAGATAGACCGTGCAATTCTCTGTATAAGTTGTTGTGTTTATGCAAGAAATTCTACGTATGCAGAATGGTCGAAAACATTCCGGTTTTCTCTTTTTACTTTTTGCACAAATAGCAGAGAATGAACGAATGTCTATTATGTGAAGAACAGAAAAGCATCTCCGCTGATTAGTAATACGTGCGAGTTGAATAGAAATGAAAAAATTCCATGACTGCATTTTCATTCAACTAGGCGTGATGCACGGAAAGATGTGGGCATTTTAGAGTGTTTCTGAATGCTGATGAAGAAAAAACACTTTTAAATAAATGGTGAGGCAGACAAACTTGAAGAAAAAACTCGAGATTTCAGATGGCGACATGTGAAAGTCGCCTGACTACTGCCCTCACCAGAATTAAACAGTGGTGAATGGAAATTTAGTAAGTTAAAAATGGCAATGAATAGTAGTCTGAGAATATCAGCAATCCATAGAATAACCTATGAAACATTTGTTTTGTCAGATACTATATACGACAAAATTATTTTAACGTTCCTCACTGTCTTAGAAAATTATAAGAAATGCATAAAAATTGCTTTCCATATCGATGCGATGCCGATTTTAACATATATTCGTGTAGACAAAATTCAGATCTAAAGTTCAATGTATGAAGCAGTTAATTAAATTCTGATGCCTGAATTCTGAGGTGACCATGGAAAAATATTTTGTTCGAAAACTCACGACATAATCGATTTTTTTATTCTTTTTTATTACATGGGTGTTGCCATCATGCTTTTGCTCAATCGTGCTACACAGAATTTCTTTTCTTTTTAGTGCATTTTCTGATTTTTTATCGAAGTTTCTTTAAAACAGAACATATTTGTTCAGACTTTTCTTTGAAAGTTTTGGGAAGATATGACTTTGAAAATAAATTTCAAAGTCTCGTCAGTCGATCACTGAAATACACAGACTACTAGCTATCACAGTTATCAAATCGTTCAATTTACATCGATTCACTGTTTCCTAATTCTGACTCACATAATAGAAGAGAAAACAAGTCTCAAGCGCCGCCCCCCTCAGCATCGACTTGTCACTTTGGAGTATAGGTTTGGGTTGAAACTTTCAGGAATGAATGGTCCTAGCGAGAAACACTTGTAGTAAAAATTCCAGCCATTTATACCTTACTAAATTAGGCTTACGACTTCTTTTGTCGCTTCCAACAGCATCGAAACAACTTCATGACTATAAGGGCTATTGAGTTCAGGTCGGTTTTAAATTAAAGCTAGCCTCCGTTGGGAAATTTTTAAGGGACAGAATTTTCGAAATTTTTTTCTATTCGTTTTTAATAAAGATTTCAGATAGCAAAACTTCCAAAACAGGCCTAAAAACGGTAGTAAATCGGACTTTTCTTGTTCAAGGAATCAAATATAAAAAATCAGTCAGATCAAAAGGTAGCTCTTACCGAGGCCTCTAAAATTAAAAACATGCATCAGGGAAAGCTAGAGTCAAACGAAACTTATTTCAATCGTCCTGAGTGAAGGTCATACTTTAAGAAAAATCCAAAACAAGTTCCAGTATCATAATTTGGCAAATTTTCTTCATAAATGGATATAAAACAATTTTCTGCTTATTTATCGTATATTACCGATAAAAAAGATTCACATGAACATATATAAAGGTATTTATCAATGCCAAGCTCAAACAGAGAAGTTTGAAAGGCTTTGAAAGTCAAAGTTTTCCAAAAAACTTTCTTTTCTTTTTTGAGAGAGTGCTGAACAAAAATATTATGCAATGCCCTTATATTTCAACGTTAACTCAATAACCTCAGGTGCATTCAAAAGTAGGCACTTTACTCTATGTAACCACCTATAAATCTCAGAATCCTACGAATTAGAACAAAATTATTTTTTTTGGCATATAGTCGGGGGGGGGGGGTTTAAATGCACTATGATTATTATTACAAAAAAAAGAAAATATGTATATTAGAAAACGTAAATTAACCATTGAGAGTAAATCTATTAAGAATGAGCAAGTCAGAAATTTAATCGAAATCATCGTTTCAAAAAGATACAATAGTCTCAGAGGATACGGTTCCGCTATCGACGCACTGTCATTTATATATTTTTAAAGAAAACAGCAGAAGATATTTAATAAAATTCACAGTAAGTTTTCTTAAATAAACGTTGTGAGAGCAGCCCCATTAGAACTAAAATATAGAACTCACATATCTATAGTTTCATAATGCTAATAGAAAATACAGAATTTGTGACATCACGATTTTTTGCATCGTTTTTCTCTTATGGGTACACTATTTTTTGTTTTCGTTGTAGTTATTCGCTCGTTAGTTTACAATTTGCATTGTTCATTTTTCTTAATTTAATATTTCGTGAAACCAGATCACAAAGGAGTGTTGAAGTTTATAAAGGCAGAAACTTCCAGTTAGGTCTCCCCACACAAACGTTAAAGGATGGATTCCAGGAGCATAACAGATTGTGGCAGACAAGTATCCGAAGTATCAAAAATGATGACAGGCAATCTGATGAAGAACTAGTGAATTTAGGTCATTAAATTCGCATGAAAATATATCAATAGCTTGCTTGCTGAAGTTTAAATTACTTAAAATTAGAGATTAAACGCTTCCAGAGATACATATACAATGAAGTAGCTTTCCAGACCTTATGAATAACAGATACATCGTGTTCCATATTTAAAATACCAAAAGCGATTGCGCTAACAACCTTTTTCTTATTATAAGCATTGCAGCGTACAGCGAACACTCTAAAAAAAATAAGTACTTTCCTGAACCCTCTAAAAAAGGTTCGGTAGATTTCAAATAGCATTCAAATGACCAGAAATGCTTAAAAAACGATTGTTCAGTTATACGAAACCTCTAAAGGATCTTCCCGTGTGCCCACCGGCCGAACCCTCTCCTACGAAACCTTGTTTAAGTTTCGTAGAACAAAAAAAGGTTTCGAAAGAAAATGCGAAACCTTTAGAGTTTCNGAAACTCTAAAGGTTTCGCATTTTCTTTCGAAACCTTTTTTTGTTCTACGAAACTTAAACAAGGTTTCGTAGGAGAGGGTTCGGCCGGTGGGCACACGGGAAGATCCTTTAGAGGTTTCGTATAACTGAACAATCGTTTTTTAAGCATTTCTGGTCATTTGAATGCTATTTGAAATCTACCGAACCTTTTTTAGAGGGTTCAGGAAAGTACTTATTTTTTTTAGAGTGAATACCGCGGTGATATATAACCATAATATAATGCTCTTTCGCTATGTCTTTAATGGATTAATACACGGATTCCTATGGTCTTTAATAGGGGGAATGTGGAGTAGGCACTTGTAACCAAGAACTATGTCCGTAACCGGAGTATGGAGGAGGAAGAAGACATCTGGAGCCTCTTGTGTGTGCTTAGCGTGGGGGGGGGCATTTGTAACCACCTAGTGGGGCCTGGAACCTTCTGCGTGGTGGAGGCATTGGTAACCTTCTAGGGGATGGGTCAAAACCCCATAGAAGGCGTCTGGGTTGGGGTTAGGGATGCAACGGTGAATCAACGGTTCATCGTTCAAACGGTAACCACCTTTACCAGCACCCGTTACCACCGGTAACCGCTAAGACCAGTATCCGGTCAAAACGGTACTTGGTACAACCGGTAACCGATACATCGGTAACCGTTCAAACCCGTAACCGTTCCAACTGGGAATCGTTCCAAATGGTAACCGTTCCAACTGGGAATCGTTTCAACCAGTAACCGTTCCAACCGGTAACCGTTCAAACCCGTAACCGTTCCAACTGGGAATCGTTCCAACCGGTAACCGTTCCAACTGGGAATCGTTTCAACCGGTAACCGTTCCTACTGGGACCCGCTCCACTGGGACCCATTCCTACTGGGACCCACTCCACCGGTAACCGGTGAAACCGGTTACCATTCCACCGATACGTGGTATGAATCTCCATAAACCAGTATATAACAGTATAACACTGATTTAACCAGCATAAGCCGGTATCAGTCGGGATTAACCGGTATAAGTAGGGATAAGCCGGTATAAGCCGGTATAAACGGTATAAGCTGGAATTAGCCTGTATAAGCAGGAATAAGCCTGGATTAATCGGTGATACCGGGTTATACCGGGTTATACCGACTTATACCGCCTAATACCGACTTATACCGCCTAATACCGGCTAATGCCGACTTATACCGGCCTATACAGGCTTATACTGCCTAATACCGGCTCTTGCAGATTTTTACTGGTTATCAGTTTGAACGGTTACCGGTGGAACGAGTCCCGATAAGAACGGTTAACAGTGGAGCGGGTCCCGGTTGGAACGAGCCCCGATAAGAACGGTTAATGGCGGAGCGGGTCCCGGTACTAACGGGTCCCGGTGGAACGGGTCCCAGTAGGAATGGGTTCCGGTCGGACCGGTTGTAACGGTTACCGTCGGAACGGTTACCGATTGCAATGGTTATCGTCACCGTTGCATCCCAAGTTAGAGTGGGGGACATAAAAAACCTCATTCTTAAACTTGCACTCCCTATTTTCTTCGGAAACATTTGAGATCCAGAAAAAATAGCACCCTGTTCATGAGAATGTTGCTGCGACGTATCATTGTTACTCTCGACAAGCGTTTTTGATTAACGTTTTTCAAGATCTGAAACGTTTATCTAATTACGACCATCAGTTGTAACAAAGGGGCTGGTACATTTTTCTGTTCCAGTTAATAAAGTACTCTGATTATTATCTTTCCTCATATTCAGCTTTATGCGCATCGGCAAAGCTCCATTGTCAAGTGTCACATTTCTGTAATAGTAACATTCTTGTATGTTCACACAGTTTGACGTTTTTGTCCCATGCACACAGTGTTCAATTAGATTCCTATATGAAATCAGTTGAATTCATATCCAAGGATCGTGTGGCAGAATAAACTGGCCCAAGCAAACTAATCCATCAATCAGGAAACTCTTTATCTAAAAAATCTTGATTAGACCCTTTTTGAAGAGTTCGAGCCAAGGGGGAAACAGCAGAATCCATGAATCCACCTAAATTGACTTGAATCCACATGAATCCACTTGAATCTAGTTGAATCCAAGGCATTGGATTCTGCTGTTTCCCCTTGGTTCGATCTCCGTCTTGCATATAGAAGGTTTGCGCCTAATGCATTCAATATTCGATAGCGCAAGCAAAATACTTCTTCGATTTCGCAAGAGATTTGTGTACGGTGACTGTGTCGCTCTACGGAAGAACGTGCGAACTATATTTCCCAACCTACTTACAGCCCATAAAGAAATACTCGTTGCATTCATTCCACAGAATGAGTTTAGTTGGCATTTGTACCAAACCGAACCGATCACATCTCTTATTGATTCCTGTCGTGTCGGTGATATTGGTACTTTCTTAAAAAGCTGCATGAATTCCTTCTAGAGTTGGGCATGTACAGACTTCCTCGAGTAAGAGTATCCATACCATGGTATTGGTAAGGCTAGAATTTTTCAAATTAGAGCCTATGAAAAATAGACTTAATGTTTTACAACGTACTATATATACATGTCAAAATAAAATATTATAAGAGCGAAATATCAAAACATTACTACTAACATATTTTATTGCCATGTTCAAAGCAATTAAATCATAACAAAAACTTATTCAACTTAAGAAAAGTGAGTCAACTAACATTTGTTGCAGTGAATGATGCTCGATTTGGACGCGTAAAAAGAACCCTTTGATAAAATACTCGTTCAATGGTAACCGATGTCACTGACAAGTATTTCAAACTAAGTTGATATAAACAAGGATACAAATGTTTTTTGATAAAAAGTAAATTTTGTTCCCGACTTTCTTCACATAAATACGTATCGAGTTTAATCGGAATTCTTGATTTATCTTCATTCGAAACATTTTTATTTTCCTTCAAGTATGGAAAAAGGCATTTTCGTTAAGTAAGTGCATCCGTGCTATTTAGCATGACATCAATATTATGTTCAGTTGTATTCAGCACATCAGCTCCAATATTCTGCAACACAGAAAAATTTAGTTTAGAATAATAAAGAACATAAGCATCACGAATATTTTCAACAATGCACACTTTTACAAGAGTATGACAACTATATAGCCACAAAAATTTGAAACGCGCATCAAGAAGTGGAGAAATAAGAAAAATCATATCAGAAAAACGTTCTGACATACAATATGTGTTGAGAGGTACATCGATTTTAAAAGGACGAAGAAGTCCACTACATCGAGCTTTAATTGATGCAATCAAGGGTTCACATAAAGAAACAAGAGTTAAAGTGGAAGAACCAAGTTGACGTTCAAGATCAAAAACTATACCAAGAACAGTAGGTGTAACGAGACAAATCGTTGCATGAGATTCACTTTGAGTTAACACAGTAGCTTCATTAAAGAAGTCAAACAAAGGTTGGTGTTTGTTCTTCAAATGCTTTCAAAAATTTGAAGTTGTTTTATACGTATCAGTAATACACTCTAAAAAACATAGGTTTTTCACGGAACTAAAAAAGGATCTTCTCACGGACACACCGGAAGAACCTTTTTGGGTTCAATATAGAACTTTAAAAATTTTCGTATTGAAGCTACGAAACGTTTTCCAGATTTCGGAAACCAGAAAGGTTTCGCAGCATAAAAACCAAACCTTTTGAAGTTCTTCCGGTGTGCCTGCGGTAAGATCCTTTTCGAGTTCCATTAAAAACCATTTTTTAGAGTGTAGACGACGAGCAAATTTTAAACTTGGATGACCACCGATTTTTTTCCGTATTGAAGCATAAATTAAAAAAAAAACTCTTTAATCACCGATGGATATTGAGCATCATCATGAATAATAATGATATTAGAATCAGCATTGCTCTCAGAAACAGCTGGGTTTGTAGGCATCATAAATCAATAACAAAAGATCAGTGATGAACAATTCATAAATTAAGAATAATACAAAAATATTAACTATAACAACTAAAATGTTGTTGACAATATTAGTAAAAGAATAGGATCAAAAACAATACAAAGTTATTCACAACACAATCATGGAAAGACAACAATTTTGTAGACACTAGATCAGAATAAAAATAAAAGCATAATTCCGACTAGGGGTGGTACTTTACTTTTACTTTACAAAAGTAAAGTAAATAAATTATTTACTATTTACTTTCGTAAAGTAAATAAACTATTTACCATTTACTTTTGTAAAGTAAATAAAACTATTTACTTTTACTTAGTAAAGTAAATAGTAAATAATTTTTAATTGGCGCAAGTCTTATAAAAATTTGAAAAAAAAATTTATTTACTTCTATAGAAGTAAATAGTTTATTTACTTTACGAAAGTAAATAGTAAATAGTTTTATTTACTTTACAAAAGTAAATAGTAAATATTTTATTTACTTTACTTATTTACTTTTTGAAAAAGTAAAGTAAATGTACCAGTCGGAATTTCCGACTAGAAAGTTATTGAAACTGATAAATCAATAACACCAAAAAATAAACTAATATTTGTTTCAAGAGTAACAGACGTAGTAGTAAACCCAATAAAGATGTTTAGAACAATTAAATTTATTTATTCATTCTAACATCAAGAAAGAAAATACAGCTTTCGTATTACGTACAAGAACCTATTATATGAATAGCGCTATTGATGGACAATAAATAACAAAATTAAGAAAAGAGGATAGGAAGACTGAAATATGGTGACGATCATACGATGTTAATCTTACAATTACTTATCAGTATGTTTGAGTGAACCGCAACTAGCGGTCCGCAAACAAATATCAGTTGTGTTCTTCTTTCTTGAAGAAACCAATTTAGATATTCTTTCTTTTTTTTTTTATAAAGAATGCGTTTACTAAAATTTTAAAAAATTCCAAGCACGAGTATACTAGGCCCCTCGAGTACGAGTACGAGTACATCGAGTATTTTGCCCAGCTCTTATCACTTCGTGCCCCTCACTGGCACTGTAGCTGGTTTAAACCAACTTAAACTGGTCTCATTCCCTTTACTTTCCATTTCGCAGAACTTTCATACAAAACTGCAGCTGTTATTTCTTGGTGGAAAAACTCGGTCGTGATATTACTTGAAAAGGGAAGTAGCTTCAACTAATTTCTAGTAACTTGTGCATTCATTTTGAAAACCTCAACTCTTTCTGATGTAGAGAGCTGAGAGAGTTCACTTATGATTAGAAAATGTTGTTTAAATAATTCCAGGACAAGGAATCCAGAATTAGGCTCCCGTCGGTTCCCCGCCTAATACTGCAAGATCCGACAGATTCAAATCAGAAATGACCCAAGGTCGAATTCAACTATTTTTCGCACTTGAATCCAATGGTTAGAAAACGTGGGATACATGTGGGATTGGATGGCATCATATTGAATTCATCTCTCAACATAACATCTTTTTTTGCCTTCCACCCATCTTCTTTCCATTCTGTGCAATTAGATTGAAATTTATACTTAGATTAAATCTAGTTAATATCGACTTCATAAAACAAAATAAAAATCACCAAAAATTTTAAGTAAAATTTAAAAAATTAATTATTAAAAACCAAACGCATAAATTTATTTCATTACATTTAATTAAAAGTAATACAATTCAAATAAAACATGATAGACCGAATACATTTTGACAATAAAAAGATTTAAAAATTTCCTGCTCGCTCTTGATTGAGTTTATCTGAAGCCGCAATCTAGAATGAAATGAATGAATAAAATACCTTCAAATAAATAATGGTTCGTCTGCACTTTATCGAATCAGGAGGAATTAAATAAGTCACAGAAAAAGAAAATATCAAAGGACTTCAGATAAATGGATACAATGAAAATTGATAAATTAAATAAATCATTATACTAAAACAAAACTCAAATAAAAATAAAAGAAATAAAAATGAACTCAAGTAAAATAAAACTTATAAAGATACTTTTCTACCATCGGCTTTCCATGGAACTTACTCGTTCCGTTTTTTGGACGTCATTAGATCCTATTATTGTCATCAGAGAGAATTCGACATTGAATTCTGGTTGGCATTATCGGATACCCAAGTGAATGATTCCGATACTAGATCCAATCGGACCTTATCGTATCCGACCAATTAACAAAGTCCAATCGGATTTCAGTAGATGGACCTTTGAACAGATCCAATAAATGAACTCTATTTTCTTAATAAGATACTATATGAGCTCATAGTGCCATTACTACAGACGCATTGCAAAGTCATATTGGATTCCGTCGAATTCCTTCAGTAGCAGTCGACAACATCCAACGTTAAAGATTCGAAAATCATTCCATCGATTTTAAAAGAAAACCTACATAGTCCGACCGGATCCAATACGATCAAATCGGGTGAATTCTACCTGAGATAATAGGGTTGATTATGTTGAAATATTGTTTCTTTAGTTATTATGATTCCATTAAGCCGCAAGTTTGAACATATGATCACACGCAGTGCTCGAATAAAAATTTGCAATTAGATCTGTGCATTGAGTCAAGTTTATAAGGAACAAAACTAAATTAGCGAATGGAAGAATAAATCTTTAGTAATATTGTACACAGATACCACCACTAGCATACGAATCAGAATTATTCTAATAGAAGAGGCATAGATGATAAACGCTATGGCAGTAAAGCAGTAATTGTTAAACATATTTCCTTGACCTAGGCGATTTTGTGGTTGTACGTTTTTGAACAAAGCACTACAACTGGATACTGATCATACGTTGCATCTTTGAAATATAACACCAATATAATATCTGTGGTATAAGCATGAGATTGAATTGATAGTTGCTGAAGAGAAATTTCAAAAAAATTTTGTCTTTTATTACTTTTCCCCCCTTCCTGTATGAGACAGGGGATAGTTTACGATAAAATTTTTCCCAACAGCAATAATGGTCCACGACTGTTTTTTGCAGAAATATCAGATCAAAAAAAACTTTGCATCGAAACCATCGCAGATATGTATGATAGCAAATTTCCAAAACCGAAGACAGATAGCGAACTGCTAGCTGCTTTAGTTCTGTAGCAAAAATTTGTTTCTGTGTATTTTTTAAGTGAACAGGAAATGGAAGATGCAAGATACATAAATTGTTTCTGTGTGCCATTTCGCATCATTCTTCCCTACTTCAATACCATTAAAAAGTCAAGCAAACGTTAAAATATATTTTCCTTGTATATTTCAATTAAATACTAGAAACTACAACAACATCCACGACTTCAACAACAACCACAGCAACAACAACCACAACAACCACCACAACAACAACCACAACAACGACCACAACAACGACCACAACGACCACAACAACCACAACGACCACAACCACAACCACAACAACCACAACGACCACAACAACCACAACCACAACCACAACATCAGCAACAACCACAACCACAACATCGGCAACAACCACAACAACAACATCGGCAACAACAACCACTAGTAAGACATAGATTTAACTATCATAGTGCTTCGAATAATTAGTTAAAGAAAATAATCTATTTGCAAAGGTTTGGAAAACTTGACATCTCCGATTCGTTTTTAGTTCGCAGTTGGATAATAAAATTTAATTTTAGCTCACACAACATTTCTTTATTGTTACAGCTGAGAGTTTTTTACAACAAGAGGTTTCATGTTTGAAATTCATTTTTAATTTGAACATCGTATAAGATCATCGTTGCTCTGATGAGTTTTTGTTTCGAGACATACTCGGATTATTTTCCAATAAAAACACACAGATAACAAATACATATATCCTCCAGCATATATACAATGTAGGAGATGGCGAAAAACATGGAAAACAAAACAAACTGAATATAGAATTAAATACGGAAGTTTTCACAAGCTTCATTCTACAGTGGATCATATTACAATTTTCACACTGATATAACGTGAATTTCATACCTTTATCGTCACGAATTTTTGTGAACGGGTACAACTCATATTAGCTAACTTTTTCTCTGGTTGCTATTTAAGGTATGCAATAGGAAGTGCCCAGTATTATGCCTACCTGATTTAGAAACAAGTACATAGTAAAGGGCGTTAGCAAATAAAGTCACTACAACCCACATGGCCAATGATGTAAAATAATGGACATTATTTTACATCATTTTTGATAAATAATGTACGCAGTGTAATTTTAATGTAATCTATTTCATTCAGTTTTGGGAAGTATTGCATAGATTTTGAGTGAACCACCGAAAATTTTACCACTATTTCTTTGCAATTCATTATAATGTATGAAAAATTTGAGAAAAAATGTATCAAAGTGCATTTCAGTCGTAGAGATTTTCAATTAATTATAACAAATTTTTTTTCTCAAATTTTGCGTACATTATAATGAATTTCGAAGAAATAATCGTAAAAAATTCAAGAATTCACTCAAAATCAATGCATTTCAATGCATTATTTACCAAAAGAATGCATGAAAATGAATGACATAGGTTGCATTATAATTACATTCCGTGCATTATTTATCAAAAATAATTAAAACTAGTGTCCATTATTTTACACTATTGGCTACATGAGTGCTGAAGAAAACATGTTTAAAAAAACGTATACGGGAAAAATCAGTTTTAACTAGTATTACTAAAGGCATTATTCTCTCTAGTTCAATTTTGAAACGGCACATTAACAAGCTTTTCCTCAGAATTAAGACGCAGTTTTTCATCGATAAAGTACTCGTGACAGTGTTTTCAGAAATTTCGAATAAAATGAATTTACTATGTGTAGAGAGCGAGATAAGTAGCGAAATTGCTTAGTCACATTATAAGCGGTTTGCAGAAGAGTGGATCGCTATGAAAATGATCCACAAATATTGACTCGAGACGCAGAAGTGAATTTTGAAATAATAGCAATTTTCATAAATCATCAAAGAGTGCTAGGGATTTCCAAATACTTTTTTGTCTTGAGATTATCACACATCGCGTGCTTCAATTGAATTGTCTAACGCTTTCTTTGCATACTTCTGAAATTTTCGAATTTGCCGAGCCCGAAATAAAAACAGCTACCACATCCCACATCGCACAAGATGCAAGGAAATGCAAAAGATTCTTATTGTTGCCACCCAATAATCATTCAGTTGAGAAGAAACAAGCTGATTTAAAACCGAGATTACCTTTGAAATTTCTAAAGATCAAGGGAGATTGTAACGCAACTCTCTTCCAGAAGAGCAGGAAAAATATTGGTCAAATGAAATCTACAGGATTCTCCGTAATTTTGTGATAAAAGCTAAAAACTCCTGTGGATCTCTGAAAGTCCTTATAAATCTTCGCTTCACTTAGTATAGGTCGACATCTATGCAACATAATCTGACAGCTTATTCATCGATGAAAATTGATTAGATATTTGTATTATTTGATTCAAACATCGCTCTGGACAACATTGAGAAACTGTCCGAATATGTAACAGGTATCTTTTATACCAAAAGTAAGTCAAAAACTATCGATCGAATGATTTCTACTGAAACTAGCACATAAGCTAGATTCAGTGTAGATCGAACCAGCGTACTTTTTTAAGTGAATGACTTCAATTTAATTTTTTTTCTACACAACTATCATTTTCAAAACTGATTCAGAAATGATCTTTGAACCATGTTTCTGATTTTTGATACGACTTATTAGTGGGATTCTTCAGAGATTGTAGATGTCATATTTCACTACATCGAATGACAACAGTTCCTGTCTTAACAGTTGTTTTGAATCAAAAAACATCTCTGTCACTGTTCACTAGCGTCTATACAACAAAAGCCAAACGCGTAGAGATGCTGCTCAGATGATATACTTATTGTGTTCTAACGCGATTCATTATTTCGAATTTCAAAAATGTATTAAGGCCTACATCAAGTTTCATCTGAGAGTCATCATTGATTTTGCCTAGCAATGGACATCCAATAACAATTGATCGACGGGAACATGTAATTATAACGTTTCTGAGATGATAGAAATCAGGTTGCAACAATAAACATAACATTGAGCTAAACTTATAAGTGTATGTGATGTCCAAGACATCCAAACGTATTTATGTAAAATTTTAATTATTGTTGTATACATGAATACATTTGATTATGCAAAAAGAATTTAGAGGAGATAAATGAATTACATAAATAAAATAATACCTGGCTATTGAAATTATTTGTTTATGGAAAAGTGTTTACTTAATTTTGTCTGAAATTTCATCACTTTCTCCGTCAGGGTCGTAGTATTTTCGAATTGATCTTCGTATTCTTCTCGATTTCATATATGCATCTAGTTTGTCTTTTGTAAGAAAATAACTATATGTTGACCATAAATCATTTTTCGGACTTTTTTGGAGTCAAAACCTTTTTATTTGATGATATGATTTCAAATAACAAAAAAAAATATACAAATGTATAAAAAAGGCAGGAGAAATGCGGCAAGACGCATGACTAATGTCTTATGTCTTGTTATTTTTCAGGCTAATTTCATTATTTTAGAGAACGTTGCTATTCATTTTCTGGTTAGAAAAAAATACCTATCTTAGAAAATATTTTGTTGCATTAACGATTTTTTCGTTCAAGTTTCATTCGAAACTTGACTAGAAATGTTTTGAATGCGTCTAGGTGTGGTTCATGTGAAATATGTTTTCGCTTCAGGATGCTCCTGCAACAAAGGGGTCCCGCCGACTAGATGCAAGAAGTATTTCCCTAGAGACGCGTTAAAAAATCTTACACCAATCGCGTTCGAACCCACAACGTGTGTCTGTATGGTTTTGCAAGGATTTGTTAGCTAGCTGTCATCATAATTCATTCGGCTGATAATGTCTACGTCCTCCTATCACTACCCAAGCAGACAAGAATTTGGAAACACGCGTTTAAACGCATCAAACGAGAACCGCCATTGCCACCCATTCACGCCCATAAATAAAACGCAATAAACGCGTTTTTTGTGTAAAATTTTCGCTTTTTAATTGTGAAAACCCCAAAAAGTTCAGAAATTGAGCGTTTACACGAGCTCTTATTCCAGACGTATTCAGAACTTTAGAAACAATGCGTTTAAACGCTCAATTTCTGAACTTTTTGGGGTTTTCACAATTAAAAAGCGAAAATTTTACACAAAAAACGCGTTTATTGCGTTTTATTTATGGGCGTGAATGGGTGGCGATCGCGGTTCTCGTTTGATGCGTTTAAACGCGTGTTTCCAAATTCTTGTCTGCTTGGGTATAGACACAGCTGCGTGATATTTAAATGATTTCATATTCTCAAAAACTAGTAACAAAATGTTAAGCGAATTCGTTTCATTCGATACGTTTCAAACATTAATTGTCGTTTTTATTTTTCTTTCAAATGAAGCAGTATTGGTGGGATACAATTAACAGTAGCAATACTATGAGAAGCCGACCGCAGAATTCAGTATAGACGTCGATCTCATTTCTCTCTCATTATTTTTCAGAATTCACACAGCTTTTTGTTAGCAAAACCGAGTTGTAGAACATAGTAATGTTTTGGACTTTCAAATGAACTGATTTCTCTATCTGTGTCTAAAAATAGCTTCATTATGAGATATTTCTGTCATCTAAAAATGTCTGATTCTAGCGAAAACAGCCAATAAAGCACAGAAAAAAGAGAAATCAATTTCTAAGGATTCTTCCCTCTCGTAATTTATCACACAAATTTACAAATGGCATCGGAAAAATAACATGAAATAGTACATTTCAAGTTCCCACTATTACCCCTGTTTCATGTCCATGCTTTTAAAAATATCTTGGGAAACACTACTGATTTATTTTTTTTCAATTTATATGACAATAAAATTGGTCAGTTTTTTTATTGATGATGGCGGCTTGATAAAATTAGGCTTTGTAGATTAAAACTGTCTCTCATAATGAAGTTGTTTTAGAAACAGATAAAGAAATATTTTGGTTGAGTAGTACGAAATGCTATAATAGAGATAAAACTCATTTCTGTACTGCAAATGCAATTGGCCTCTCATGCTGTCTCTACCGCTAATTGCATAAGATCAGTACTTCTTCGTTTGAAAGAAAAATAAAAAATACCTAATGCCTGAAAAACATCGAAGCAAACAATTTGCCTAAATTTTTGTTAGTGAAGGAAGTTTGAAATCGTATTCCATCAACTCTCACAAACCTTTTCTAATTTCTAAGAATACTGCTCCCCGTTAGCTAAGCTAGTGTGCAGCAGCTGCGAATGATCATTTTGGGCTCTTCAATTTGTTCTGAAGTACTCCGTATCCATGTCGAATCACGATAATCGAGATATGATAGTTTTCACTGTGTTTCCGAAATTTCTTAAAATGGTCAAAGATTCCACACTCTTTCAATCTGTAAGATGTCGGCTTTTCCAAATCGTATTACTTTTGTTTCGATGAACTACTGCTGAAGTATCTTTCTAGCCATAACAACTACGGCTCTGGGTCCTCAGTCATGCACTGCTGGCAGTCCAACAATGTTGCTCAACTTACACAATCCTGGTTCGTTTTCCTATACACACTACAGTTACTCGTATACGCCATCATCCAGCCAAGCAACAATAATGGTTGAGCTGCAACAAGATCCCAGCAGCATTCAAATTGATAGTGTGTCAGTTATCGATTCGGGTAGTCAAGAACTCCTTACAAACGGAGGTTTTGATACTGGAAGTCTCTCACCCTGGCAACGCGGTACCACGACTGGGGGTGGTGTTTCAAGTGGCTGTGGTTATTCAGGATCATATTGTTATTCTGATGGCATTGTTGGTCGAACAGATAACATTCACCAAACATTTTCAACGGTCTCAGGAAGTGCAGTTACCGTTTCATTCTATTTAAAGAACAATTCAGGAGGATCCACTATCATTGCACGAGTGTGCATTTATCCTTACTGAAACAGTCGCTTTGCAGTTTGTCATGAACATTATTGGTACCGTAAACCGATGGAACTCTCGCACTTCTGAACATTTAATTTTCTTGAACAATTAACATCGAAGTCTTATTTGTATATTCATAACTCGTCGAATCACAAGCTGTTTCACCCAGAGAACTAATACAGTGCGAATCGAGGTCTGTGCCAGTGAATGTGCCTGAATATGAATTTCATCTCCTCAGTGGCATCCATACCCTAATTTCAAAGGAAGATTTTAGAGAAGTGTGAAAAAAGAAATAATCGATTTATTCAAAGAGGTCTTTAATAGCTACAGAATGAATATAAAATTATTTCGATAGTTGAAAGTGTGCCAGTCAATACACTCGCAAACATTGATTTGTCTGCTTCAATATGTAGCATAGAGAATTAAACGGTTCCCTATTAAGAATACAGCTAACTTCTAAGAAAAAAAATCATTAATAAGGTAACAATAAAATACTCAGGAGTGCATCTAGCTTGCCAAAGTACTTAATCTCATAGTTACTAATTGGAATAAATTCTTTCATAACCTTTTATTGGAAACTGTATGACTTCTCATTTGAGAAAAAAATCAAGTAAGTTATATGAATGACAAATTGTGAGAGACATTTTTTCCTTGTACAGTCAATCATTTGTAGTTGAAATTAACTAAAAATAAGTAAATAAATAACAATCATCTATCATGTAAGTACCGATGTCAGCGACAAGAATAGCAACACTCCTACAGACCACTGCAGAAAAAAAGTGGGTGACTTGTTGGTAATTCTGAAACTGAGTGATGTCACTATCGTTCTAATTAATCTGAATATAGAGATAAAAGGAAATGAATTATATAGCCTTCGAGCCTTTTTTCTTATCAATAGAAATTGATGCAAAAGTAAGTAAGTACTCACTACGAACCTTATTCTAGGAGACAAGATACTATTGTTAAAATATACAAGATATTTTCTAAATCGAAACCTTGAAAATTTAACTTTACTTGCTTTGAAATAGTGAATATACGAAAAACTTAGTATTCCAATGATTCTTTTGGAATTGGTTTTTGTGATATATTAATATTTCTTTAAAACCAATGCATTCTTGAAATCCTGCAACATCTTTGAAAATGATTAATCTCGGATCATGTTTGAAGAATAGTATCGGATACTGATTTTTATTGTATGTTATCTGAAAAGGGTTTCTTTCTTTTTCTATTGAAAACTTAACTATCAATTTAAATCTTGAAATACCAATAAAAATACCCGGCATAGATACACATTCATCATTCCTATAATTCAGAAGCTGCTGCAAAACTAATCACTTTCACTCTTTCTTGTTATAATATATATAAATATGCATTGAACATCGTCTTCAATTCTATATCAGAATCCTGATATGTATTTTCACCCAAGGAGTGCCCCAAATTATGGAGAACATTTTCTAATGATACAGCTAATTAAATCAATCACAGAAAAAATAAGTTCTCCATTTTTTAGTGATTGATATTTAAAATATAAAGGATAGAGTGCAAGAAATGCACTAGATCTATATATATCAGTTAACGTATCGTGAGTCGTAACGAAATGAAAAATTCAATTAAAAGTTTTTTCGTTTACAAAGCGTTTCAAATAAAAATTAAATGTAAACATTGTTAGAATCTTCATATTATAAAAAACTGCTGGTTGATATTCTGCTATGAGTTGTTATTTTTATCTACAAGCAAATAAATAGAAAATGACTCATCTCTTACAATCAGTTGACTTCGTGTACAAGAAATATTTCGTTTCGATGGATTTTAATATAGTCACAAATAATAGCTACAATTTGAAATTGTATCTATTCTTCATCTTCAACTGGAATTCCTGCGATATGATAATCATTTAATTCTACATTGAGTTAATCGATTGATTGATCAAGTATTCGATGTGGATGAATTACGAAACAAAAAAGTGGCTGCCTTCTCAAATTGAAATCGATTCTTTGAAATTGTTATATGCGAAGAGATCAAAATAAATAATGCATGTAGACTCAACCGATAATCATTCTAGAGAGTGATTTTAATTTTCAACGCCAATATATCCATTGATTTTAACTCTTCAACATAATCATATACTTACACCGTATCATTTGATGATAAAGCATTATCGATCTGTGAATGGCAAAATCTTAGCGTGAGTTCTCATACATGCTTCTATTCTACTGATTCTGAACTTGACATTGATACTTTTACAAGGTTTTCCCAGATAGTCATCAATGAGAAGTAACATGTCTATATGACTCTTGGGATCGAAATTGTTAGGCATCTGTGTTTTCATGTGGATATTCGAGATCACTTGAAATTATACATAATTTGTATAGACTATTAAAAACTAGTTGATTAGTATATTTTAAAGATAAAATAGACTATTGTTGATTGAAAAATCAAACCTGATGATAGGCAAGAATCCTTTTGAAGTTGAAGTTTATGTTACTGCATTAGAATCTTAGCAAATATGCAGAAATATGTCCGTTTCATTGGATAGCCATATTTCGATTATATTTAGTAATCGATTCGATTAACGAGTAAGCTGCATCGTACTCTGTAACTTGTTACTATGAACATCTCTCGAAATACCATAGTATTGATTGAATTTGATAATGATTATGAGTAGTGAACTAAATTCATTAGTAATGATATTCAACGAATAAACTCAGTTTCTTGTTAAATCTTATTTTTATTTCTAAATTCTTACTCGAAAAGCGATCAAGGTTAGTGAACGAAAAGCTCATGTGATTAGTTATATGAATATTAAACTAAAGTGAAAGTTACGCTTAGTAAATACAGTTCTGTTGTCAAAATTGAATGAAAATATATTGAATGTTAATCGATATGATCGAATAGTGACACTATTTATTGTTGTGTCGGTTTCATAGCGCAGGCATGTGAACCTACGTGTGTTACATTAACATTCGATCGATGTTGGGTTTTATTTTTCTTTTTAAGTTTCAAATGTTGAGTGATAGGCTCAAGAGAATGAGCTCTGATTATCTCCGATGGATTGGTAGTTTTTTCTGTTAATGCTTCAACGTGAATAATAGATAGTGATGGTTTCATCATTACATGAGTAGGCAGTTGCTCGCCGATATTCTCCTGTAACAAAGAATCTTCTTTATTATCTCTCTATGACTAGTGTAGAATATTTTACTTACAACTACTTTAAGTATTCCAGATGCAGTTCTATGAACGGAAGGGTTTTTCGTATTCATATCACTTCGAAGACTCATGTCATTCATTTTACGTGAAAGAATATTATTCTGTGGAAGTGTGTGTCTTGGTGAAGGTTCCGATTTCACTTGGATGTTGAGTACTTTGATTGGTCTCTCCTTTGATTCACTTTTCAGATGAGGCAAATTTTCAGCGCTACTTTGATTGACTGAAACCATGGGGTTATTATCTGTTTGAGAGGTCGGTAGCATAGTGTTTAGTTTTCTGGTAGTAGTTGACTTTTCAGCTAATTCGACCTTCAAGTTTTGGTTAGGAATAGATGATTTTTTTTCCATGGGATTATTATTAACAGGTCGAATACGATTTTGAAATACATTTTTTGGATCGGAGTTTTTGCCGTTTTTGATTGATACTCGTAATTTTTTATTTGCGATACGACGTGAAAAGTATGTTTTTTCCAATTTCATACCAGTATCTCCACTTTCATTCAAAACATTGTAGACAAAAGCACGTTTTGACGGTACTTGAGCAGTGCTTGTTTTGTTAGGCATAAAAGAGAAAATATCAAGTGGATCAGCGTTGGACGCTCCCTTGCTCTGATCGAATATTTGACCTGATTTGCCTCCCATCTTACGACGTGGAATAATGAAACTAAAATTTAATGAAAAAGACGATCATGTTCATAAATCTCAACTGTAGTGATTATTTGAAACAGACTAGTGATAGTAGCACAGCAGACCAAGAATAAAAGCGAATGCACCCAGAGCAAACAAACCAATGATGACTCCAATTACTGGCCAGTAATCGTAAGCTGATAAAAGTTAAGATAATAGAAATAAATTAAAGATGGCTAGCGATGCTTACGCGTGCTTGTTTGAGCTTCTATTGATGCTGGTAATGCCCTAATTTGCAAATCATATTGAAATGTCGCTTAAAAATCGAACTAAAATCTTACAATCCTGTAGTAGTCGAGTCTGAAGTTGTCGTTGTAGTTGAATCTGTCGTTGGCCTTCAATAATTAATAGATTTGAACAGACTATGAATTTAATTATGCAAGGGTTTCTGATATGAAATGATATGCACCTATTTTATTTCTGAGAAACGATTCCGTTTCATCTTCTGCCGATCATATTCTTTTTCCTCGTAATTCTAATTGTTTTTCTATTACTCAAAAAAGAAAATCTTTCGCATGTTTGTTAGTTTGCGATGTAATCTTTATACGATTTTTGACAGTTAATTTGAAATGCTGATTGAAAGAGTTATATTTGTATATTGTGAACCTCAAAAATTGATTTAGAAACTAGCTTTTTTAATGATGTGATATAGCATCTAAGAATCGAAATCACAAATCTGTTGTATCTTTCCACGTTCAACCATGAAATCAAAGCATCAGTAATATGTACCGTACGGTAATATTTCAATAAATCATAAATTCTATGAACGAAACAAAGACATCACCCTGATGACAAAGAGAATATATAGGTTGAAGTGTCATATACCGTAATCAAAAATTATGATTTCTTTTGAAAAATGCTCATTACCAGTATATCACAATGAAAAAGGGATATTTCATTCGAAAATCTATACAACACTATCAACATAGACATTGAGTATTTGACTAATTTGCTCATTATATGCATGCTCCTTCTTAGCACCCTTCTGTTTATACTCATTTTTCATGTATGTAATAATATTCCATCTAATCGAGAATACATACGTTGATGATGTTGATGTCCTATATCGGTAGAAAATTAGAAAGTAAATTTCTATGAAAATAATGAGATTCATGCTAATTTCAGAGTAATTACGTCGATGTGGTTGGAATACAGACATCACCAGGACACGAGCATACGCCAGAAACAGAAACGTAGAGTTTGAAACAGTATTGTGATGATTGTGCATTTTGACTACAATAAAAAAAGATTTATGTTTGCCTTAATGTTCTTGTTTTACATTGTATACCTATCAAGAGCTATAGCACACATCACTTGATAGCCAAGTTGACTTGAAATTGGTGTCCATGTCAATGTTTTGTAAAAAACACTGGAGTTTACTTGAGTAATATTGCTTTGAATCATTTTAGAGAATGACAGAGTGGCTATGTCTGTAATTGTTACTGTTGAGCCGCATTGGTTCAGGACAATCAATTCTGATGTAAATGTTTGATTGACAATAACTGATGTGCAAGATTGTTCAGCAGGTGAACCAATAATCTGTGGTGCTATGCTACATGATGGAATGGCAACTACTTGTACAAGAAATTGAACAGGTACGGTGCTGAGTGCTGTAGTACTCGATGAATTGATAAAGTCTTCAACCTAGAAAAACAAGCGAAGACAAAATCTCATTCGTTTTGGACATGAATTAATAACTTTACCATTAATGCTACAGCAAACCAGTCGCCAGTTTTATTGCCGGTAATTACAATTGTACAATTAGAATCGATAGTGGTATTTGTTGGTAGGGAACTAGGTGGACAGACACCTGCACATTCGGTTGCCCCACTAGCCCATCGACATCGCGTCACATCACCATCAGGATCTGCTACGGGAACTTTGATGATCGTTTGTGTATTTACAGGGATATAAATCGGTGACATAACGGTGGCCACGGGAGCGTTATTATATAGACCATTGTCAGGTCTCACTGTCAAAACAATGGTCGAAGCGATAGACCAACTGGTCGATGTACTTAATGCCAGAGAACGCCAAGCACTTCCTTGATAAGCCACTGTGAAATTATCACCAGCTTGTAAAGAGACTGTATCCGAACGTTGTCCAACTGTCGTGCCTACAACAGTTGACCTATCCGTACAATAAGGTATTGCAGTTAAACTACTGTAACCAGCTGCATTGGTACCGCATGTACCGACACAAGCGAGCGTAGCCGAGCTCCCCGTAACTGGAACCAGTGAATTATTAGCGATCATAGCAGCTGTACATGCCACGCTGGAATATGTGTACGAATACGTTTGAGTTATAACAACATTTACAGGCGAACCAGTTGCAGATGCATTCGAAAGATGCCAAGTAACGGTACCACCAAAAAAGTGGTTTGCATTAGTGACCAATACCAAGTTCGACAGCAAACTAAAGAAAAAAATGTGCACGTTTGCCATTCTCACTTTTGTTCTGTCTCAAGTGAAATGAAATGTTGGAATAAATATGAAGAAAATTTAAAACGTAATTCGGAGGCGTACATAATGAAATAGAATGAAATCAAAACAATCACGGACACAATATGAAAAAGAAGAGTTGATGAGTGTTTTTATTTTTTTTCCATTGATACTTGTTATTCATTCATACATTTTGATGCTTTTTCACCTAGGTGAAAATTCCATAGATACTATTGCATAGTACAGAAAGTCCCTTTAGGTTCTTGCTTCATTGATCGATCATTTTATGAAAATATGATAGCTCTTTGACTGTTAGACCATTGTATTACTAGTAATGCGTCATCGCTACAAGCATTTTCTTTACTAGTCTGGGTGGCATGTGAACAAATACTTGTTTTCATCAAAATTTCTAAGGCTTTGATTTTAATCCAGGTGAAACAAACAATAGCGTATTTCTTGCTGAATGTACAGACATGCTACAATACATAAGAATAACAATCGATGTTCCATATTGTTTTTCTTTTATTATTAAGTGCAGCAAGAGAAATATTGATATATTTTCATTTTTTCTCTCTTTCTTAGTTATATGGCCATTGTAGCGTCAGTTGTTCTCACGATCAAATTGTTATTGAAATGAAGAAAACAATTCAAAATAACAGTGAACAGTAGTTTCAGCGTCGAGAAATGCAACAATTTTAAATATTTAAAAATCGACAATAAGTGATTGCTACAGCATATTCTTTGTTGTTTAAATATATCTAATGTGTTTTGTTTCAGCCATATCATAATATAAATTCAAGTAGTTCATAAAATAAGTGTCAAGATGAGAAAAATATAAGGAAAGATTTTACTCTCTTGTTTTATTGAGTGTTTCTATTCTCTCTTCGTATGGGTTCCTGATGCATAGGATTTTTCAAAAGGAAATCTTGATATAGAAATCATCTTCATCCTTTTATTTAACTCATTCCCATAAAGTAATATCTGCCACATTCATTTTATGTTGGTTGTGTTGTTAAAATCTATAACATCAATGTATATCAGAATCAAAAATGTGTCATGAATTGTTTATGTTGATTATTTTTTTTTCTGTTTTCCTATTGTACTTCTACAGCTGCAAATAATTAACTTAGAAATCGACGCAAATACGACTTCAAACGGTAGCGCTAAATTAATACCAAGCTGAAGTCGAGTATTGAAGACATCGTAATGTCTTGTCATGCTTTATTAGAAAGCATGTCATCATGGAACAGTACAGATTTTCGAGTTTCAGGACTTTTAATCCAGTATATGCATAATGGGCTGTAGTATTTCAATTATTGGAAAAAGGTTTTCATCGACTATTTTGTTATATTTTGAGTATCTTTCTCTCTCACATGATTCGTTTTGTAATCGAGCGCAATCATTGCAATCATGATTCTTGGGTGGACATCCCATGTAAAAAATTTAAGCGAAAAATCAGTGTATTCATGATTTTAATCGATTTCACATATCAATAATCGATGAATATCGAACAATTATGATTACATCCGATTAAATTCAGAGTTTTAATCGATTTTTATCCCCAATTGATCAGGAATCAAAGTTTTGTCACCGATTATAATCGATTTTATTCACTGCAACCGATTAAAATCGATTAAAGTCACTTTAATCGATTATCTTCGATTTTTTATTAATCAAGTAGAATCGATTTCCAGTTATAATCAATTATAATTATGAGTTCATTATTCTTGTCTTGATTAAAATCAAGTCACATCGATTACAACCCATGAAAAGGAATTAAATTCTGGTAATCGATTACAATCACTAACATGAGATTTCTTTAAAACCAAGTCACATTAATTATACTCCACCAAAATAGATTAGTTTCTGGAATCGATTATAGTCAAAAAAAAACCTCTAAAATCATGTGATGCTCATAATAGAATTCGAATCACCTTAATGTTTAAATCTATTGTCAGGTGTGGACGTGGCGTGTAGGTAACGGTGATTATGATGAAACTTGCTTTACAGTCAAAGAAAGCGTTATTTTTCTTTTTGCCATCTTGTGAGGTAGAATATCAGAAATATTGCTTGTGGATCTTAAAATAAACTCCGCTTTTATTTTCTACATCCACTCAACTTCAACATGAGGAAACATGCTGTCGAATCTTAGAAATATAGTTATTCATTTTACATCTATTCCACTAGGATATGAAACAACTTGGTTTTCAGTCTTACATACTACTGCCATTTTTTATCTCCATGTATTCAACTAGAATATGAAGAAATTTCCTTTTGCATCTTAAAAACAATTGTTTTTGTTTCGTTCGATCTATTGAATTGGAACATGATTAATTTTCTCTTTAATTCTTAGAAATTATATTTTATGTTTTTTCCGTTCTATCGAACTAGAATATTGAGAAAGTTGTTGTTCAGTCTAAAAAATACTTCCTTTTCATTTTCTCCATGCAATGAACTAGACTATGAAAAAACGCTATTTGCCGTCTTAGAAACTATGCTTTCCTTTTTCTCAATGTATTGAATTAGAATATGACGAAATATGTCTTTTGCTTCTTAGAAACAGTTGTTTTTATATGTTTTCCTCTTATTGAAGTAGAATACCAAGAAAGTTGTGATTCAGTCTAAAAACCCTATTGCCTTTGTGTGCCTCCATCTATTCCACCAGAGTATGATAAAACTTGATTTTTGTCTTACGAGGGAAGGCCCCCAACTTGAAAATCGCTTTCGAACTGAAACTCAGCGGACACTAGGTAATCGATGATGCTGA
>OENT01000375.1:0-92864 GCA_900239685.1 Rotaria macrura | reverse complement strand
ACGGCAGAAAACTTTGAACTTCGAAAGAATTTTCGTCCTCAGTATTTCGTATTTTAACCTGAAAACCAAGCTTTAAACCTCTCTAGTCATCTTGAAAAATTCTTTTCTGTAGGTTTCACGCTATGCTCTTTCAGATGGACACGCGGAAAAACTTTTTGTCTCAAAAGGTTTTTGAGTCTGAAGACCTGGTTTTCCAAAAATCGGCTCAAACCCAAACGTTAGTCGAAACGGTTTTCATTTTCGGATTCAGCATCATCGATTACCTAGTGTCCGCTGAGTTTCAGTTCGAAAGCGATTTTCAAGTTGGGGGCCTTCCCTCCTTAGATAATACTGCTTTTCTTTTTCTGAGTGCATTGACTTAGAATGTGGTGAAATTTGGTTTTGAGTTTCGGAAACTATTGTTTTTCGTCTTTTCCATCTATTGAACTAGAGTATCACGAAAGTTAGTTTCCGTCTTACAAAGTGTTGCTTTTCACTTTTCCTGTCTAGTGAACAACAACTTAATGAAATGTCTCTGTGAATCTTAGAAAGGATTGTTTTAGTTTTTTTCATGTATTGAGCTGAAACGCGATAAAATTTGTGTCTGATCCTAAAAACTATTACTTTCTGTTCTTTGGTTGCTTTTTTTTGCCGAAATGAAATATCACGTGAGCTGGTTTTACATGTAGGAAGGAAGTACGTGCTTCTCCGAAGAAAAATTTGTATTATAATACGCTTTTCACTCTACTGATAAATTGTCAGGATAATATTCTTGTGAAAACTAAGATAATTCCAGTATTTTACATTGAGAATCAACTATAGCCGAAGTAATTGTTTCATTGATGATATGTTCCTAACAAGTATGCGCCAGTGCCAAGTCAACTTGGTATCAAATTAGGCTGGGTATCCACATAACTCAACTCATTATCAAGATTAGTTAGTACAATGCATTACTGTGATGAAGTTACTAACTATCGATTGAATCACAGACCAATTAAATAGATACTTAGTCGGACTGGTACCGAGTTAACTAGCATTCCTGCATACCTAATGCGCTCCTAACTTTATATGCCTTATAATTACTTACAAAGGGTAGCCCTGTTTATTTGATAATGAGTTCAGTTGTACGGATAGCCAACTCACAGTTCTGCATTGGCATTGGTTCATACCTGGTTCCTAATATGAATCTTAAGCCACTACAGTGAGTTTCAATCAATTTTCAGTTGCTTTGCGATTGATTAGAAAGAGATAAAATTATATTGTAGTTGGTGTTAGCAGTGGTATTGCAAAGAAATTGTTTAGTTGATTATAACTGATGATGGCTAATTAAAATCGATTCTGAATCAATTAAAAATCGATTATAATCATACACCTTTAATCAATTATTAATCGATTGGGATTCGATTAAAATCAGCCTTGATCAATTTTAATCGATTAGTAAAGCGAAATAGCTTTTTCTTCGATTATAATCGATTTTCAATCGATTACGAATCGATTCGTCATCGATTAATAATCGATTAAAGGTGTATGATTATAATCGATTTTAAATCATAGTGGAAATCGATTTTAATCAGATTTTACCCCCATTTTTTATATGGGATGACTGCATGCATTGTTAGGTGGCATGAAAATACTCCGTTTGGTATAAGTAGCATCCCATCTACAGCCGAAGAATACCATAGGATTCATCTCGCCACTAACGATAGTAAAATTGTATGAACAAGTATTCCTGTATTAAATATCGTCTGTTATCAATAATAAAAACAACGATATATCTATCGTAAGTTTTAACAATCAGAAAATGTTCATCCAAACATGTATAGTGCTTTTAGACTATTTTTCGGATCGTCGCTGACAACGTCTGCAGTAGTTTTGTCGGTCGATGGACATCATCGACTTTTCATTAGGAGACCAAATTGATGGCAAATTAATGGTACTCTTGCTGACACGTCGATACGGAAGATCTTTTCCGAATGATAACATCTTCAAAAATCAATCTATGATAAATAATGGCAGACCATAAGTTTTACGCTGGCTTACGTCAGTGAAAGCGTGGTATTGTGGTCGAAAAATAGGCGGCGTTGCGTTTGTCACTGGTTTGCATTTACCATACTCTTGATATGATGTACGATATAGTTGGTGCGGTAGAAGTTTTATGTAAGTTTGTTTTTCATCTGAAAAACAGCAGCTGTCACTATTGTCTTTGGATTTGTCATACTTACATCGAATTTTGAATCGGGATGGAATATCGAACGTTCGATATTCATTGTCACTCGAACATGTGCTTTGTACTGGAGCGTATGGTGAAGTCGATGTGCTTTTAAAAAACGATGGAATATTTGGAGATTCGAATACGACTTCACCATGCTGACCAATTTCTGTATATTTCGCCAGTGGACGACCATTCAGGTAGTACATCAGAATATTTTCTACGAACGAAACGGATAAAATCTGATTGATTGGGAATCAATGTTATTCGCGTGTGTTACTTTTTTTTAATACCATGAAATTAAAATTACATGTTTATTTTCCGTTCTAAACATATTCAGAATCGGCTATGTCTACGAAGCTGAAATACTTTCCCGATCATTTTCATGGAAATAACAACAACTAACCAATGTAGTCACGAGATCAATTTTAACGGTTTGTTTTTACTTTCTCTCTTATTCAATCGTTCACAAATAAGACTGCCATTACTAATAACTAATGTAGTCACACAAGCATCCGATATTTATTGCAACAATTCTTCGATTATTAATTTTTAGAACTTTTCAGGCGGGATAGTAATACTTAGTAGGCATACCATCGATGGGAAAAAATTCTACAAACATTTTAAACATTCATGTGATCATGACGGATGAATGTGCACTATGTTGGTCGGTAGATATTGAAAAGCAACACGTAAACATGTTTGATATAGTAGTATGATATCTTATGAATTAGATTGAGTCATAGAGAGTAATATTTCATATTGTGATGTATATGCTTAAATCGATTAACTTATTTCTATAGGGTTTTACCAGATAAATGAACCTAGAACAGTTCAACACGTACCGAATGATTTTAATTTAACGTACAACTATGCAATCAAGTATCAAATTAGTAAAATACATGTGACATTATAATAAGTATTATTTTTAGTTTATTCAGATTTGAAGAGTTAATTCAGATCATTTTCATCAATAAGAGATATTGGTCGACGAGCAAAAATAATCGTTTGGTATATCTTACGTGATAGAGCTCAACAGGATGATAAAGATCACTTGCGATTGGTACTCTCGATGGTAGAATCGTATTTATATCATGAATGATTAGAAAATCCTGCGGAATGTACAGAAATTTGTACGGTATTGGATTTTGATCACACGCCATAAGGTGTCTCGCATTCTGTAATGCATGATATTCACTCATGATCCGTGATGCTAACCTGATTAAGTTGAATTAAATTTTTCTTAATTCTAATTCAGATTTATCAATGAAAAATAAAACTGCAAAGTTCATCTCTATGGCAACCATCCACTCACAAAGAAATGAATCAATACTTCGATGGAACCTACTTTTAAGGATAGATTAATCATAGATGGAACCAATTATTCATCTGTCTATCAACACATTTCATAAAAAGTCGACATGTTTCTATTTGCTGATTCTTCATCTTGAACGACGGCAAATTCATTGATGAATAGATCAGCATGATTCTTCTGTTGTACATCGCAGCTATTTTATGAAGTTTTGATATGAAAATAAATGAAAGAGCAAATTTCTCTTTCATTTTTGTTCGATTGAGAAATTCAAAAACTTCTATGTTCTGCGACGTTGTTTTTACATGCAAAGAAATCAGTGGATCAATTATATTTGGATATTTTTACATTTCAACTTGTGTGGGCACACATACGCACAAAGAAAATGTAAATAGATAGATCAACGCAAAATACGTTAGGTTGTAATGGTCTTTACTTGATGATTTTGAAATTGTGATAGTTCAACGAATAAGATCGGAAAGGTGAAATTGAGTTCGGACAATTGGTTGATTTTCATTTTGAAACTTATTGTTATCTATACATGAATTTCGATTGATTCTATCCAAGTCATCGAAGAAATTCATGCATGATACTTGATTGTCTTTTTTTTATAAGCTGATTATTAATAACTGCTGTACCTACTATGCATTTCAATTGTCTCGTAAATAAATACATGTGTGGTTGAAAAAATACAACCGATTGAATTCTATTTGTCATTACTATCCAACTATACGAAGCACAGTGGTTTCGTTGAGAACGACACCGTCTTCTCGTCGTGTTACTAAACATCGCTAATCGGTAAATACAGTCAAAGAATGCTGGTGATTGAGTGTTTACTGTTGTATCACATGTAATGGCATCGTTATTTATGGATGCAGCTAATCTTCGGGAAGAGTATTCGTATACGTGAACAATTTAATATTGCAGAGAAATGAAATACATAGAGGACAAGAACGATTGCTGTATTAAGTTATCTGAAAGTGAGTAGTATAGAGGCTCGCTCAGATTGATAACGTTTAAATTAAAAATTCCTTTTTTGATACAAAGACTTGAGAATGTTTACCACTTACCATCTGACAATAGGAGTAATGAATTTTCTAATGAATAGACAAATTCCGTTCTTATGACTTACGGATTCTTTTTCATAACAACTGCATCGAAAAACGATGGTAGTCTGAAGCTTTAAAAACATTTCTTGTAATAGGTCTGCATAAATTGATTAATTGGTGATGCTCAGAAACGAACACAATACTCTGCTGTGGACCTTCGTACTTTTTACATTGATAGGAATGCATACGTGGTCTCTGTTTGATTTCATCTCTCGAATAGATACCTCTTTCGGTTGTGTAGCTTTTCTCCTCATTTACTTTGCCGTTGTAAAGTTGATAGGGAAATAAGCATATGAAATTCTTTCGTGTGTATACGAAATAAAAGTTACGCTTCAATGTTGTGTATCGAAGTTTGTTTCGTCTCGATATAGTATCTTTTCACGATTCAGATTCAATCATCCCGTCTTGAATTATGAAATAAAATGAGAAAATTGGCATGTACCCAGGTCAATCAAAACGGATATCCGTTACAGACCGTCGAGTGGACGCAGTTATACGGACCGTAACACCATTAAAATAGGGCCGTATACGCCTGTATTTTCACAGTATACGATCCTTGATTACTGTGCCCAGAAAAAGTGCCGTATACGGAGCCGTATACTATGAAAATACGGCCCTATTTTAATGATGTTACGGACCGTATAACTGCTTCCACTCAACGGTCCGTATCGTTCAACCTGAGTAAGAAAGAGAGACACTGCAATAGTTCAATCCATGTAATGCGTAACGATCTAGCTGATTGCAGCAAAAAATTCTTTCAGCAGATGCAATTGATAGACTTGGCACTAAAAGCTAGTAGCTCAAAATTGGGCTTGACAATTAGTCATGGCTTTCAATAGAACCATATGTTGAAAGTCATGAAGTATAGGCAAGTAATTAAAGGCACTTCTTGGGTCGTCAACATGTAGCTTTCAGAATAAGATTTACGTGGAAGATAGACACTACACAACTGACATCTTTTCATGGATACACATAAAGTAGAAGAATACAATTTTAAGAACAGTTCATAAAATACACAAGTTATTGAAATTTTATAGATCCTTTGTTGACACAAATGCTATTAATATTGACCTAGGACATTTATCGGATAAGGAATGCTCTTTCCGTACATTCCATTTGATGATCAAATCAGAGGAAGGTGATAGAGTTGGTCTTCTATTACGAAGCTGTACTTACGTCTCAAATAAATAGCATCGAAGTTATCTAGTCATATAATATCGCCGTAGCCTAAACTGTAGTATCCAAATTAATAAGATTGATGAGCATCAATCTCATATTCTTTTATTTCATGTTAACTATGAATTTCATTCAGTGACAATGATAAGGTAGGATAGAATTGATCCGATCACAAACATTGATCTCTAGAACACACATCCTCACAGAAGAATAGTATGGAAGTTTATAGATTTTCCTAGACATCCAAAATAGATTATATTGGCCATGAGTTAAGAATATAACGTCATGAACACTGTGAAGATGTGTATACGTCTGTTTTGAAAATACTGTTAACAAGTTAGTTATATTGTGTCTTGAAGTGCTAAACCTACCACTAATGAATGGTAATGGGTTGATGTTACGTCAATTCTCATGACTGATCTGCTAGAAATGATGAAAGAAGAAGAATTAGTCAGGAAACGTTGACTCGATTTGAAAAACTTGAAATTTTGTGATCAACAAATAGCATACTCGCTTAGCCTTCATTCAAAGAATCGTCTATAAAAGTAATGAATAATACATTATACTGATATGCATAATTGAATTAAAGCGTCCAAACGCTTGGCATGCTTTAAAGGAACTTGAAATAGCTCTCGCATGCTTGAGTTTCTTCCTAATAAGTCCACAGTTTTTCCAAAAGATACAACTGTTAACGGGTACCTAATGAATGAAATACAAATATCAAATTGAATTTGAAAATAAACCATGGCAAAGATGGACTTTAGATAGCCACATGGGGAAATACTTCATCTAGTCACTTGTCACAATAGGCACTCTTAACAGGCATCCCTAGAATTCTGTTAGACTGCAACATCTTTTATCACTAACTTCGAGATCTATTGCTTTGGATGTTAATCGAGCTATTATGGTACTTTCATGTTTTTCTGCATTAATCGATTTAATATGCGATTGAGAAGCAAAGCTCTTCAGTAGTGTCTTATTCTCGAGAATTCACGTACTATCGACTCATGTTTTGGTAATTCTAGCTACTTAAAAAGTTATAACTGTCAACAACATATTGATTATCATCGCGAACTCAATTGTCACGAAAATCTTGATGCGTAGTCAACTTCAGTTTATTGTTATGCGTCTAGTTTAAGAAGCTTTTTATGATTTTAAAATAAAAAGAATGTAGGTGGGAGTGTCATGTATTAGTCGAAAAACAATAGTAAAGTTTTTTGTTAACATGAAGAGGATGAATAAAAAAGTCGTAAAATGTAATAAACAATCAGTTGGTTATAGACTAGATAAAACTAGCGTTTTTATCGTGAGAAATGCGATATTGACTCTAATTTTCTTACAACAGAAAGCCATGTACGCTTTTATCAGAATTTGCTGCAGCATGAATAATTTATGATCGATCGAAAAAAAAAGAAATGTTTTCATGTCATAAATTTGTCGTATGTACACGAAAACTAATCGATTTTCAACAGTGTATTTAAATGTGAAATAGAAGTACAGTCAAGAATTGTCAAAACATGAAAGCATTACTTGTAGTTTTCAGCATTTCATTCTTTTCTTGTATTAATGGTCAATCCTGCTTTGCAAGATTCAATCAATCCATCGTAGGTCAATGTTCATATGTTGACGACTGTGAGGGAACCTTATTAGCAACTACTTCGTGTGAACTAAAGCGTTGCTGTGTTGTTGACAATTCATCGACTATATCGCCCCCTTCATGTCTCAATTACACCAGTTTAACAGCCTTATTTAACACAACTCGTGGAAAATACATTCAGAAAATTCTCAGCACAGGAATAAATCAAGCAGGTATCTGTAATAATTGTCAAGCAAAAGCAGCTTTTCTAGCGATAGCATCTACAATGACAAATAACTTCGTAGATGATGAGGCGACGGGCAGTGAATCCCAATTTGCTAGTGACGATGGCAAATATGGAAATGTAGCATCAGGTGATGGATCAAGATTTCGTCGACGAGGATTCTTTGGCCTTCGAGGAAAAATGATGTATCAACGATCAAAAGATTTATTACCACAATATGATACTATAGCATACCCAGAAATGGCTGCAATATCAAAAAATGCAATTGCTATTGCTGCTAAGTTTTGGAGCAATCCAAATTTATTAAACGGTAAGATTGCTTTAGTACTGATGAAATGAATAATTAATGAGCAAGTTATGTTAATAAGATATAGAAATAATCGCATCTAGGTTGAAACCGTCGTCCCAATTATTGTTGATCATTAGAATGTGTCGTGTTGACTGCAAATGCAGTACATTAAAAATCTGAATTCCAGTTTTTATCGAGACTTGATGCTAAAGTAATTCTTTTCGTCATCGATTTTCTTAAATGCAATGGAGACTGTATGACCTTCACTTGCACATAACATTGTAATTGTTGTTCATTTTCAACCAATGTCTTGCGTTCGAAAGCATTCTTTCTCTTGTTAATAATAATGATAGGAAATTCAGTTAATTGTTGATTCAAGTTAGTCTTGCAAGATTCTGTAAAACTTTGTCTAATATGAGTATTGCTAGGAGATAATAAAACTAACTATGACAATTCTCCCGGTTGATTTATCTTCACAACTGTGTGATTTGATAGTCATGCTCAACTTCAATTTGAATTTGACTAGCCTGACGCGCACAAATTAATGTAATACTTTCAAATGAATTCTGATGAAACTCAAGCGTGTTCATTAATCACAGAATTAAAGTAGAAAATCAGCCTAATATATGTGACGTCGATTTTAATCTTTATATCAACTTTACTATCGTAAGAATGTCTTCTCTTTTAAAACGTTTTTCGAGAAGAATTTCATGATGATTCTACAACTCTCATGATAAGATACGTAGGTTGCTACTCGTAAAATAAAGAGTTAACTTGAAAATTACTTTTCATAATGTTGCATTCTATGTCACACGCTCTATTGGATATATTCTCTTAAAATAGTAATACTGTAACATTGAAACTATCTTACAAGTAGTACGTTTGAATGGTAAATTACGTACATCAACACGACACTCATGGAATAAATCGATTATTGTTACAGGCAATCTATCAAAGAAACGTTATGGAACTTTTTCTATGATTGATTTCTAATATATAATTTTAAAAAGAAGACAATTGAAGAAGGAAAGCATTGGCAATAAAATGCAAATATCGAATAATATCGTTTTTAAACTCGAAACGAGAATTAATTCAATGTTTCTGTTACCTAATGTTGAAATACTTGCAATTAAAATAATCAAATTATGTCAATCTGTATCTATATAGATGAAAGATTATGCTATTTTTCGTATGTTTTATTTCTTTGAAAGAAAATACTCTATTTGCTGATGCAACTTTCTCCATGCTCATCGCAGCCTTTAATCTGTTGAATTCTATTTTCTTGTAGAAACATCAGTAACATCTTATGCTGATGGTACATTTTACGGATTTTCAATGTTATGGTACGTTTATCTTGTAGTACTCTGTATCAGTATTTCAATTTCATTTGTACTCATTTCAAAGGTTCAAAATAACTGGAGGTATTGAGAATTTAGCTCTAGCTACCAAACAATATTCGAAATTTCTACGTCAATTGGGATGCGGTGGTGATTTGTATCCGGGTCAAGGACCCAACTGCACTTATAATACAACACATCGCGGTTTTTGTTCAGCAGATTGTATCAATGGGCTCGAAGAGTCAGGTGAATATTGTGGATGTGTTGGTGGACGTGGACAACAATGTCCGAACAGTCCTGTTCACGTACGATGCTGCTTAGACACATGTTCACAAGAATTAAAACTAGATCTAGGATTTGTTCTCGATGCTAGTGGTAGCATTGGTGCATCTAATTACGAATTGCAACGCACCTTTGTCAAAGATTTACTTCAAAGAGTTAACGTTGGTCGAAATAAAACTCATGTCGGCATTATAAATTATTCGAGTGTTAATGAAATTTTGACATGGCTCGATCAAAATTATACTCTTCAAGAAAAACTTCAAGCAGTCCAAAATGCACATTACTTTGGACTTGGTACAAATACGGCTTCTGCTCTTCAGCAAGCAAATACGGTCTTTTCATCGAATCGTGGTCTTAGGGACCCAGAGGATGGCGCCACTCAAGTTATCTTTGTGATAACTGATGGAGCTAGTGATAATCAATCGGCTACTATAAAAGCTGCTGAAATCTTAAAAGACAAAGAAATTCAATTAGTGAGTGTTGGAGTCGGTTCAAATCTCAATCTCGCCGAATTACATGCTATTTGTACACCACCTGCAAGTGAAAATTATTTTGCTATGTCCGATTACAGTGCACTTGATAAAAAGTTAAATCAATTCACATCGAAAACATGTTCAGAACCGGCTCCTCTTCCAACAAATACCACTGTTACCGGTGAGGTCGGAAAAGATAAATATAAGTTTTTAAAAATTAAAATTGAAATAATCGGTAATAAAATCAAAGTAACCGTTACACTGTTTAATGGTAAAGTACTCGTATTCTACTCGTTCAATAGTCGAAATCCAAAAGATCCAGCCGATTTTAATCAGTACGAAACAAAGACGACTGGCTTCTTCGAACGATTTTTCTCAAGATTTCAATTCCCTTCGAAGGAAACACGAGCTGCCAGTAATGAAATGACGTTACTGATAGATAAACCAAACACAAATCCCGAGTTCGTGTACGTTGGCATCAAAGGAGTGGAAGATGATAATAAATTCGAAGTGAAATTTGACGATTGTGAGTTTGCTATATGCACCAGCGGCACATTTCTTCCAACGATGAACTTTGTTACCATGATCTTATCTATTCTGGTTACTTTTCTGTTCTGTTAAAAACTTGAATTAAAAAATATGAATTCTTGAACATTTCTAATCGTTTAAAAGCAATAACAGCATGTATTCAGTCATCATCTTGTGACTTTTTTATTTAGAAGAAGATCGTTTGTTTTCCTCTAAAGTAGATGTGGCACGTCTCTGCTGGATGTGAATATAGTGTAAGCATGCATGAGAATGACTAAATTAAATTTGAGCTCCAACTTACTCGTAGCAACAGTTTGAAATTTACTTTAGCGAATTAAATTCAAAATGTTTACTTACATTTGAATTTCGACTGCCAATACTGTTATCAATTTTTCAATAAATAATCAACAAAACAAAACTGGAAAATTCCCAATTCGACAGACGTAGATGCTCTGTTTTTTCTACATTTTTAAATATCACAAATCTTATTTTAAGTATTTTGCTTACATTTGAAGAAAGAAACATGACTGTTAGAAAGAACTAGACTTCAACTAGAGAAACTCAATCATGAAATCAACGAATAAATTGTAAGTATCGTTATTTTCGCTAATCTAAATGATAAGCCTTCGAAATGTAATTATCACACAAGAAAGGTATCGATTCAATTTCAATTCGAAAAAACTTTCTCTAAGAAAAAGAATGTTTTATTAGTGCTTGTAAATATGGTGAGAACACTCCAAATGACATGAAAGTATCCACTATTGATTATGACAAGATTCTATCGGTTGAATATGGTATCGATATTTGTTGTGCCGAATGTGAAGACAAATGAATGTGTATATATCGACAGTAAGACAAGCTTCAATCGAAGTGAGAAATACATGATATATTTTATTAGAGTAAAAAAGAATGTTACAAGATTTCTATGAAGAAAAATTTTTGTACAATTGAAATTAAATGGAATTCTTCATAAATCAGCCACCAAGTTCATTCTTATCAATCAACGGATTTTATTAAAATATAACCAACTATATATTAGTATTACATGGTTATATGCTTTTAAAAAAATGTTATTCATACTTTTTATGTTAATTTTATGATCATAATGCATGTAATAAAACTCTATTGATGTTACTGTCATAAAAAAGCATCCTAAACTTCTTCCTTGGATTTGACTTTCTTTCATTATCATACATTCGATTTTTATCCTTTACCACCGAATTTCTGCAATTGTGGACGTTGGCAGAATCATCAATTAACAAGAACAAACTATTTGATCTAAACTGACTGATTTTTGGTTGTAGAACCTTTCAAGAGTTATTAATTTATGAAAAAATGGTTGCTTCTTTTGAGCTTTTAATTTAAATATTAAAATTACAAAACTTAGAATTTTCGAGAGGGGTGGATGCAATTATTAAATTACTGCATTCTCTAAGATCTTCACTATTTTCCTAGTTTTAGAAAAGGGCTGCACTTATGATTACATAGGAAATATGCGTGACAAGTCTATGTCCACAGGCGTCAACAATCGGGATAATAAATGAAAATGATTATTTGTCTGCAAATGAAAATTTTATAGAGAATAACACGAACAATATTTTATGAGCATCTCAAAATGTCTTGGAAAAAAGTGCAAGTAAAAGGATATATAAAAACGTTTATCTTAACACCGTGGAATTCTGAAGATATGAATTTTCATTTCATTGATGTATGGAAAAATGACAGAAAACCGTCATGAGCCAAACCATTCACATTAGATGTAAGCGAATTGCACAAACTGAAATGTACATTTTTGGTTTTAACAGCTCAGCGTAATTGCTTCAATGGCTATCACATAAACAAAAATTTTTTCCCATTCTTTTTTCTGAATAACAACTAGAAAGTATGATGCTTATATTCTCTTCAGTTTTTTTCATCAATAGATCATAGAAATTATCGCTTGGCTACAAAAACAATATGAACACAACTTTTTGAAAAATGGATCGATTTATGTCTGTTACCGAAGAATGTCTATGCCTGTGGACATCAATCAACTCCATGAAAGAACAACTTCATAATTTTATCTGCATGACATCGGTATACTATCAATTGACACTTTTCGTCTCAATGAGGAGTGGGTTTGTAACTTTTGAATTAGCATCCAGGAAAGTAGAGGATTAATTTATAGGTTATCAATGAAATTTTGATATATATGAAGTTGATCACAGATATGCATATATATATATATATATATAATAGGTAATCTTTTGATAATAGTCATTGATTGATAAGAATAAACTTGAAGGCTGAAATATCAAGAATCAGGTTTACTTTCAATTAGAAAATACTCTCTCAATAGATTGAAAACGTTTTTAGAGTGTGATTGTTTTTATATGAAACCATCAAAAAGAACATAGAATTAGATTTCGTACATTTATAGAATATATTTCTTCTTGATTTAACACTACATACATAGTATTACAATACTGTTGATAAAATGTATGACGGAAAAATGTCGTGTTTTGATTAGGACCAAACTTTTACATGGAAATCGATGACGCACTCTTCGATTTTGACTACTATATCTTCGAATAATTGCTCATAATACATAAAGTTTAGCTAGGATAGCCATGTATGGATTTGCTGATCGATGAATATATTCTGAGAATCTCATCCGCGTGCCATGCTCATCACTCAAACTCATGTTCTTACACATCAGATCAGACTTTGATTGCCAGAAAGCAAGAATCGTTACTAGGCATCCATACTTTTTACGACACAAATATTTATGTAATTCACAGAGCAAGTTTTTCTTTTTTACATTATACTGGTTCTAGAGTGGCAGAATGTAAATGTGGATCGTCCAAAATCGAAGTGTCAAACTGATACATTGTGGAAACACTTATGTGGAAAACGATTTTTGAAACTAAGTAATAGTACTATAACAATGGTATTATTGGCCTACTGGGAAGAAGTATGGTACAACAGTCTTGTACATTCAGATTTTATTGATTCTATGAAATATTATTCAAAATAAGGTTCTTTGATTCTTGAATCTTTACCTTTAGTTAACATTTTAATTTTATTCTATTACTGTACTTGTTTGATAATAGAGAGGTAATCTTTTATTGAATGTGATTTAGTTGATGATGACAATCATCGATATTAGATACTTTAAGGTACATATCCTTTAGTTGAAGTTAGTTGAAATCGAAGGAATCAGTTTTCTTCGATGCTCTCCAGTAAAATAGCGTATAATCGTCTGTTGTATTTTATTCAAATTCAGCGTAACCTCGAGTTAAATTTAATCATTATATCATTTGCAAAGTTACTACTTTTTTTAGTATTTCACAAACGATATCAATGCACAATAGTGTTTCGATCAAGATATACGGACGATCTTTCTCAAAAAAGCATTAGTAATCAATCAAATTTAAAGACATTTTTTTCGCTTGAAGACTCTTCAATTTTCTGCAGTAGGGTCAAAGTACTACTTAAAAAGATGTATCACTGCTCAGTCTTTTTTCTATTCCGTTTTATCCTATTTATGCAATTAATTAGTTACTGTCAAATCTGGAATCAGTGACGAAGCTAAATATGATTAATCGTTCTGCATTTTCAAGAATAATATCGAATTCAGAAGTATTCAAGGAAGTCGTCTAGTCATGAATTTTCAGCTTTTCATTGAAAACATGCATATACTTATTGATGAAAATGTATAGAATTGAGAACTGAATAAATCTATATAAGTGTCAAAATCACTGACACAAATGACATGTCTATCTTGATTACTCGCCCTATTGGATAGAGCTCGACGACGCATGTGTGGAAATTTTCATCAATTTTGTTAGAAAATAATGTAAATATTTCATAGAAATGATGAAACCTTCTCTTAATTTGTAATGTATTGAAAACATGTTTACTAAATAGATGGAATTCATGCATTCTATATTTGATTGTAATAAACGAACAAGTTTTATGCCTTAGTGGAGAAAGTCTTACTACAACTGCGATAAATTTAGAATTATATTAATAGTCTGCAAGAGATTAATAGTTTACTGCCTTGTATACTCACCAATGTCTTAAAGTTTATTTTAAATTATTTTAATGTGAGAGAGAACTTTTAAATTTTCATATCAGTGAATTGTTTCTTGTTAAGTCAAAGGCGAATTGTTATTCACGTTCAACTTTTTGTGTTGGTAGATATTCATGATGATTGAAAGCGTCGTCGTGCATCAGAAGAATTGGATAGAAATGGAAAAACATTCGCACTTCCTATTTTGTTATCAGAGCTCTTTTTCGCCTGGATTATAGTAATAGATGAATTCTCCATGCTTTCGACCAGTCATCATGCAAAAGTCTTTGTAAGCAACAATATCAACGATGATAGACCAGAATCTGAATTTCATACTTAATAATAGTAAATGTTTTAAATTATTTTTTTCAGTTAGCGGTTGATTAATCGAAAGTACATCGTTGATGAACGCGCCAAAAAAGCAAATGTGTGATCGAAGAAGATCAGAAGCAATCAATTAGAGAATCAAAAGTTTTTATTCATTTGCCGAGCATACTGTTAGATTTAATAATGCAAAGATATTGTTTACAATATATTGGTTTGAATGTTAAGCGACTTTTGAAAAATATCCATTCTCGTTGACAGTTATATGGTTGCTTTGCTTTTACCTCACTGAATGTTTGTTGACGGCAGCGACATCAACTCTCGCCACATGCTGACTCAATTCCAACCAATTTGATTAACGTTATTTTCATGTCTCTTCTAGTCACTTTCTGTTCTTATCTGTACTTCTAAAAGCACAAATTATTCACCGGGCGTCATTTTGACGGCAAGTAGCAACAACAATGACGACTACGCATTACTTGAAAAACATGACGTCTGTAAGCTCTATTCGTAATATGTTACTTGTAACTTAAGTCTCGACTATTTAGTATAGGGATCTTTTATGCCCAATAGAAATAGTAACTTACAATATATTGATTATGTTATACTTTGTTAATTTGATCGAGATAACGTCGTTGTCAAATAACAATAGTAACTTTTATTGATAACTTCAATAACGAGGATAACACAGTTTACAATAGTTGACCGAACGAAACGCGAGTTCACGAAAAAGAAAAATCGACAATAATGAAGAGGAAAAAGAAAAAGACAAAATTATAAAGAGATATGGATATTCGAGAAAATTCTAAACACAGGAGAGATGAAAGGAAAAAGAAAAATGATGTAATGTGAAAAGGTCATCGTGTGCTCATGATGATCAATTGCATTATACATGCATATACAGAAAGGAAAGAAAACATGTATATATATATATATATATATATATATATGTCGGAAAGTCAGTTAGCGTCATGATGCGACATCTAGTGACGCTAACACCTCCCCCTTCCCGTGAAGAAAAGGTTGACCACTACATCTACCCACCCGATTGGATAGGCAAATAGAGCAACCCCAATTCAAGAGAAGAATTCGTAGAGAAAACAAACAAACAGATAATGAAAAACGAGTGTTGGAGAAAAAACAACAGTAACAATGTAATTGAAAGAAAAACAAAAAAGAGAACTTTTTTAACAAGAACAAAATGTGTTCATAGACGATGGTGGGAATGCCATTCTAAATAATTTTGTTCGTCAAAGGCATCAAGAGAAAGAATATTTTCAGCATGTTGTTTATGAACAAAATGGTTGAACTGAATGCGAAGTTTGTGTTGGTGAATGTTTGGCAACCGATTGTATTTTATTTGTTTAGATTTTAAGTAGGCTTTAATGTCGGTCAAAGACCAAACTCGAGCAATAGTGCGAACAATAACATTTAGTCGTCGACGATGTCGTAACTTCTCGTGTCGTTTTTTATTACGACGTATCATTGCAATGCGTGATCGATGATGTAAATCATTGGTTAAAGTTCGCTTATTGATAATATCATTAAGATATTTCAAAACAGTATCAATCAATAATGATGAATAACAGAAGTCTATATGCATCCCATCTCGAGCTAGTTTGTCAATAGTAATAGGTATGTCAAGAACCGAAAAATTCTTATGAATGGATAAATTTTTCAAGAGTTTATTATAAGTATTCAAGTTTGATGTTAATAAAGAAATATTAGGGAATCGAGTCGATATTTTTAAGCATGGAAATACTGAGAAGATGGAAATCTTATCCTTATTTTGCAAATGAGGATATCGAGATCGAATGAGATCGATAATATCGTCGATTTGACTAATAATCGTCGAAGCCAATGTGTTACGAACGGAGTTCGTTCCTATGAGGAACAAAACTCCAACACAATTGGATAAAACAGAATGGAATGACGAAGACAAGAGTAGACTTCTAGTACATAATTGTTTATCATAGGAATTCACCCATTGTAAACCGGAGAAAAATTGGATAATGGCCTTACAATGAGGTGTAGTGATTACTGGCGGAAAATGTTTACCATGGCTGTCGGTTAATATAAAGAATGTAGGTAAATCCTGTGATGGATTTGTCGAGACAGAAAGTGAATGAATGGAGGATAACAAATGATTATAATGATGATCGAAAGGTATAAAAGAAGATTGAACCAATGAACATGATTGGTCAAAGTATTGAGATAACAAGGAGAATGCGGGGTCAGATTGTTGAAGAATTTGTTGAGAATTCATCATGTGAAGAAGGAAAAAAAAATGAAAATAGAAAGACCTAAACAAAGAGCGTCGTATTAGAGAACCAGAAAGAAAAAAATATTTTTCGAATGCTGATGTATCGAATCGATGACGAAGTTAAATAGTGAAATGTTTTGCATATAATGTATATCTGAGGCGCCATCAGTTGACATTAGAACTACAGCTACTGATCAAACTAACTAATCACCGGTTCGATAAATTCGAATGAATCTATAATGATTCATATTGTTCGATTAGAATAGGTCTTAAGTCCGCCACATGTACTTTAAATGAAAGAAGACTTTTCTCGTCTTGTACTTCATATATCGGATGATTTATCTGAGTGATTACTTTCGGTATGAGTGAAAATTTCGGTTCTAGTTTTCCTCGATTACCATGAATCCTAACTAAAACCTTATCACCTATTGTATATTGCGGATCACGACGATTACGATCGTATATTTTTTTATTATGTTGTTGTTGCAAAACTATGTGATGTCGTGCAGCCTGATGATAGATACGCAAGGTCTTTTTTAAATGCTCAAAATAATCATTCGGTTTTGTGAAAGAAAAATAAGATGGTCGTGTATTGATAGGCAAACGACATAAACGACCATAAAGTAATTCATAAGGCGAGTATTTTGTTGTTTTATGAGTACCGGTATTATATGCGAAAACAACAGCTTGTAAATACTCGTCCCAATTATTATGTTGAGAGTCTTGCAATTTAGATATTTGAGGAATGAAACTAGCGTTGAATCTCTCAACAATGCCGTTTGTTTGAGGATGGTACGGAGTACTATAGATGTGGTTATAACCAATCAGATTCTTAATGTTTTCCATGAGTTGGTTACGGAAATGAGATCCCTGATCACTAAGAATCACGTCTGGTACTCCATATTTACAAAAATAATCGTTAAACAAAGCTTGCGCAGTAGTCTCAGCGCTACAATTTGGTAGAGCTATAGCAGTTACATGGCGCGTGAAATAATCAGTTATTACTAACACGTACTGGTTTTCGCGTGGCGTTTGTTTCAACGGTCCACAAAAATCTATTCCAACTAAAAGAAATGGTCCTTCGGGTGGAGTGATAGGACGCAAGTGACCGTAGTTTTTATAACGACTAAGATTGTACTGTTTACACAGAAGACACGACTCAATGTAACGTCTAATGGTGGACTTCATGCCGGGCCACCAATAATTATATTTTATTTTATTATATGTACGATCAAGAGAGAAATGAGCTCCTGTCATAGGATCATCATGGAAGGCTTGAAGTAAAGCTTTAATCATGGAGGATGGTACATAAATTACTTCTGTGTTGCGTCTAGACTGACGTGATAATGTTATCAACTTATAAACAATATTGTTCTTAACAACGAATGGCAACCTATTTGGATGAATTTCAAGTTTTTGAATAATATTTTTAATAACTGGATCGTTGCTTTGCTCCTGACTTAATTTTGCTAAATCAAACTGGTTAGAAGAAAATTTCGGTGTAGACGAATTACTAAAGGAAACAGTCTCATTGGACTTCTCATTTGACAAATTATTGTTCATTAGGACATCATTGGATATATCGATTTTTGGTGCTGCTTTTTGTTGTTTTGTATGAGATCTCAATACCATGGTAGCAAGCATATTTTCATGTTTTTCACTTCGAGATGGAGATAAACTTCGAATTAATTGACTCGTTGAAGACCTAATTTCAGGAATATTATTTTTACTTTCTAATCCATAGTCAATTTCGAAAAGTTCATCGTTAGATTCATTATAATACCGTGATAGAAAATCAGGAAGGCAATTTTCGCGTCCGTTTATATGAATTACTTTACTAATATTATACTCTTGGATTAAATGTGTTATGCGATCAACTCTAGCATTGCGAACTGTTTTTTCCATTATATGACATAGCGGACAGTGATCCGTTCTAAGAATAATGTTACGACCTAATAGAAAAACACGCATTCTAGCAAAACATTTATAAATAGCTAACGCTTCTTTCTCTATAGTACTGTATTTACGCTCACACGGCGTCATCAATTGAGAATGATAGTATAGGTTAAAAACCTCACCATTAAATTCTTGCTGAAGAACTCCTCCAATCCCAATCGCACTAGCATCCGTAGTTAATATCAACGGAACGTTATCTACCGGATAATGAAGAAATAACGGTTTAGTGATCAACATTTGCTTTAAGTTGTGAAAAGCTTTGGATTGGGAGTATGTCCATTTAAATTTATGTCGTTCATTTTTTTTCAGATTAGTTACAGCGTGGATCGGAGCTGCTACAGTTGCGAAATGAGGTATGAATTTACGATACCAACTAAGCGCACCTATGAATTTGTTTGCTTGAGCTAGAGAACGTGGTTCTTTGATCTGAATTATTGCTTCAACTTTTTCTTTCATTGGTGTTATTTGTTCGTAACTAATTGTATGTCCTAGGTAATCGATTTTATGAGCTGCAAGTACGCATTTTGGAGGATTTAGAATCAAATGCTTCGCTCTCAAAGCAAGTAAAACACGTTTTAAATGATAGAGATGCTCATCAAACGACTTAGAAAAAACAATTATGTCATCTAGATATACAAGAGAAAAATTACGGCAGGATTTTAACGTGTCGGTCATGACTTTCTGAAATGTTGGGGGTGAGTTTTTCAAACCCATAGGTAATACGTTAAACTGATACAATCCGAATGGAGTAACGAAAGCTGTCTTCTCTTTATCAGTATCATTTATCGGTATCTGATAAAATCCTGATTTAAGATCAAGCTTTGAAAAATAATAATAACCTTGACCTAATTTCCTAAGAGTATCTTCCATATTAGGTAAAGGTGTTGAATCTTTAATGGTTACCAGATTCAATCTTTTATAGTCGACTACGAATCGATATGAACTGTCTTTCTTTTTCACCAATAAAGCCGGTGCGGCATAAGGTGAATGGGATTCACAAATTAAACCTGCTTTAAGAAACTCTTGTATTAACTTATACATAGCTTGTTCTTTATCTGGTTGCGGATACGGTTTACAAGCTGGGGGAGAATGAGGAATAGTATTGATGACATGATTAATTGATGTTTTAGCGATATTGTGTCTGCTAATATCGAAAGTACTCGAAAAGAATATTAATAACGCATATAGTTCTTCTCGATGTTGTTTATCTTCGATCGTTTTCACTAAAGATTCGATGACCTGACTGAGTGAAGAAGTATTCGATTGTATAGTGTTACAATACGAAATGCGTTCAGAATACCTATGGTTAGTTTGCTGTGGTATCGATGATAAGGAGGAATGAGGTAGAGCAACATTTTTAGAGTCATCAGCACAAAAACGAGAAAAGACTGACGCCTCACCAGATTGTCTGGTGGCATGCAATGATTTGTGCTGAGATTCGAAAAGTACAGATAGAGAACGATACATAAGAAAACCGATATATTGTCCTTTTCTTATGAAATGAGGAAAAGATGTGGTGTTAGAAAGTGAAATCATCGAACGATAGCTGCGAAAATTTAGTACGGTATTTCTATCGACGAAAATATGATTATAAAGTAAATACCGATTAGGAATTAACGAAGAAGAAATAGATCTGATAGGTATCATAACTTGTGTTGAACGAGTTGAATGAGGTGGAATATATATTGATTTTGAAACAGTTACTGGCAGTTTCTGTAAGTTGAAGTCACGGTCAAGATTCATAACTAATTTACGATTTTGAAATTCGATCGAAATCTTTTGATATTTAACATCGAAACTTAGATTATATCGATTAATATAATCCATACCCAACACTATGTTGGCGCATAAATTTTGAACTACATGAGCATGTATTGTTGTTGTTACGCTAGCGAATTGAATAAATAGGCAAACTGTTCCTAGTACTTTGAAAGGAGTTATACCATCAGCCAAAACAAAAGAACGAGGTTTTTTATCATTAAATTTTAGGTGTTCAAGATGACTTAATAATTTTTTATCGATAAAACTAGTGGTGGCCCCTGTATCGATTAAGATTTTAACTCGATAATTATTAGCAAAGGTAGTGAAAAAGATTAAAGATGACTTAGATGGGTTTATTACTTTCTTCGCGGAGACAACACCATCATCTGATGCCTCCGGACCTAAAAATTTGGACAGGTCGAGGTCTCATGTCCGAATTCGTCACAACGATTACAGGGAATAGAAGATGTTTCCTCTAATGATTCTGTATTGGTCGATGTTTCTGATAGATTAATAGCATTAGCTGATCGATAACGAGAATTGTTAGTACTATTCGACGGATTGAATCGAGGACGCTGAAATTTTGTACGACTATTATTATTATTATTATTACTAGCTTCTTGCTGTACGTTTCGTAGCGAATTATTATTATTATTAAATCGAGATCTATTTTGCTGTGCTTGAGAATTTAGAGATGATGAGTTCCTAGGAACAAAACGGCTATTATTTGATCGAGAATTATTATTATCGAAATTTGATATGTAGTTTGATGAGTGATTATTCGATGTGTTACGAAATGATTGCCTTACAGGTGTTGTCGGAAGCGATATCAACGAAGGTATCGACTGCTGCTCTAATTGAGTATTATTATTAATGTCAATAGTATTAATTGTCATATCCGATAGTTGTATGAGTTCCTCCGCTTCTTTCGCATATTCAAGAAATTCAGCTGTTGACGTTGGTTTTCTCTTGCGCACCTCGAACTGGATACTAGTCTTAGCTTTATTCAGAAGCGTTTTTAATTTGGTTGATTCACTCATAGTTTCGTCGGCTTCCTTGCATAGCTTAAGGACTTCATTAAAATAATTTCGAACGGACTGATTTGCTCCTTGACTATATGATTCCAATCGCTTGAAAGCTAGCTCTTCATGGAAGGATGAAGTAAATGCTCTTTTCAATTCAGATACGAAAATATTCCATGAACTGAATGACGATCGATTATTTCTGAACCATTCTAAGGCATCACCTCGCAAAGAGTAAGAAATCAAATCTAATCGAGTTGAATCCGAAATGTGCGCTACTTCAAAAAGATGTTCAATTTCATCAATCCATTTCTTTACATCGTCCTGACCACCTTTGAAAATTTTTGGATTCTTTATTAAATTTTCGACGACTGCCTTACGAAGATCATTTAATGTTTGATCTACAAACGTGCCAGATAAACTATCTGAAACTATAGTTGATTTCTCGACTGGCCTCTCACCAGTTACATTGGTGGAACCATGATCAACCGTAACATTAGAATCAAGCATTCCTGATTGACTTATCGAACGAACTGAATTATTATTATTATTGGTAACAACTTGATTTGAGTTCTTAGAGAATTGCGCCTGAGATGATAACGTTGATTCATATGAAGTATCAGTAGTAGTTTGACAAGACTTAGATTGACGCAATCCGATGTTAAGATGTTCATAGTGTAATAATAGAAATGCATAGAAATCTTCGATAGATCGAATTTCTTCGCGATATCTTAGATATTTACGCTTTGCGTCACCTTCTAATAACAAAAAAATAGCATCGAATCTAAGATTTCTGGTGATACGAAATTGTTTAAATTTTGTTTCTGTTTCATCGAGCCATTCAACAATATTCTGTCTTCCTGAGAACGCAACGAAATTTTGCATGATAAATACGTCAAAATCTACATCCGTTGTATCTTGTTCGACATTTCTTTGTTCAATATCTGTAGTCATAGGATCAGATACAACCATGTTTTTATAGTTTTGAACTTGTATCAAAGGATTCTGTAGGTTCTCGACATGATGAAAGCAATGGTGTTTCTTCAACTCATCAGTAGTTGGCGAGTCGTCGCATGGACGATTAGTATCAACATGTGACGAGAGATTCGAATTCTGAATACGTGAATTATCAATGGTATTATCAGTATCGAAACGTAATGTACTAGAATCATAACCTTGTCTTTGTTCGTCTGTTTTTGTAACTAGCTGATTCGAAATATTTGTTTCTTCTGTATTACTCATCGCTGATGAAAATTGTACTCTGTTCGGTTTGTTTGGCGTTGGAATAATAGCTTTCCTTCGAGTTGGATCAATACAATGTTCTACAGATTTCTCTGGATTTTTAGTCGACGTAAGAATAGATATATTGTCAGTAGACAACTCCGTTAAAGCGGCGAATGATAGCGATTTGCTAATAGTAGATGTTTCAGCAAGATTGTTCATAGGAGTTAATATAAAGAGAACAATGATTTTATTTTTATTCGTGTTCGCAACGAAGGAAAATTTCAAGAAAGGAAAAAGAATAAGGAGAAAAGAGAAAAAAAATTGTCCGTACGTTTATTACAACTTCTCCACCAATTGTAAGCTCTATTCGTAATATGTTACTTGTAACTTAAGTCTCGACTATTTAGTATAGGGATCTTTTATGCCCAATAGAAATAGTAACTTACAATATATTGATTATGTTATACTTTGTTAATTTGATCGAGATAACGTCGTTGTCAAATAACAATAGTAACTTTTATTGATAACTTCAATAACGAGGATAACACAGTTTACAATAGTTGACCGAACGAAACGCGAGTTCACGAAAAAGAAAAATCGACAATAATGAAGAGGAAAAAGAAAAAGACAAAATTATAAAGAGATATGGATATTCGAGAAAATTCTAAACACAGGAGAGATGAAAGGAAAAAGAAAAATGATGTAATGTGAAAAGGTCATCGTGTGCTCATGATGATCAATTGCATTATACATGCATATACAGAAAGGAAAGAAAACATGTATATATATATATATATATATATATATATATGTCGGAAAGTCAGTTAGCGTCATGATGCGACATCTAGTGACGCTAACAACGTCGATATTTTATTGGATCAATTAACTTTTGTCATTATAGAGGACGAATCTTGCTACTATAATCTACTCATTTATTCATATATTGATTATGATCAGCAGAAAACAAAATTACAGATGAGCGTCAAGAATGGACATTTACTGTTGATTCGAATTTCATGAAAATCCTACTCGTGTTATCTTAGTTCGTCCATATCGTAAAGCTCTGATAAATTTTTCTTATCAATACAGGTAAAAGTTGTAGATTCATCATGGAGAGATAAATTAAGAGCTATTCAATATGAAATAAAATCATACTAATAGTTTACAACAATGTCACAGTTCTATTTTGCTCTTTTTCTTCAATTTGAGCTGTAAAACCATACTGCATTTTAATTGTTTAGTTCTTGAATTTCACTCAAAAAACTAACTGAATCTATATTTGTAAAAAGTCTTGAATAGATTAGAATTTACGATAAAATATTTGAGTTTGGACTTTGCTTTAGGCTCACTTCCTAGATTTGGATTTCGTTCAAATTCAGTTTTCAGTATTATATATACATCGTTCAGATTGAGGGGGTGGTTTCAATCTAACATGGCACCAAGTTAGGATTCCTGTAACGGCGAACTGAATATAAATTAAACGATTTCATACTTCGACAATATTAACTTGATGAAAACAAGTCAAGTTGAAAGATATCATATGTAAAAATGCAGAATCTATCTACATGTGTGTATCCTTTCACTGGCTCGTTTTGGCATATTTATTCACTAACTAAAAAATTTCTGAAAAATGTTTTTTCCAGTTGGAGGAAAAATATTCAGCGGTCAGCGACGAATCTTGATTTATTTGTGATTGTATCGATAAGATTTTTCTTCCTTTACTCGTTCTTCAACTTTTGTAAAATGTTGAGAGAGTCATATGTTTCTCTTTCTTTATCTGCTACATTTGTTTTCGCTTCTTCTACTTGTGGATATGTAATTTGTTGTAAAACCAACAAGTGGTGTTCTCTTTTCATTTATTCTTTCCTTTAATGCAAGTTGACTGTTTACCAAGTGAGTATGACCAAAAATATGCTATAAATACTCACAGAGACATTCCACAACAAAGTAGAAAGATTATTTGCAACAAAACAGATTGATCAATAATATTTTTTTTTAAGTTCTATCTCTCATATATTGTAGTCGAACTTGTTTTTCGTTAATATACCTCTTACACAAGAATAACATGTTTTTTCATTCATATTCAAAAATACGAGAACTTTTTAGCCGTAGATTCTGCACGTTTAATCTTATAATTTCGATTTTGATCGAGTGCACCATGAGCTAGATATGTTGCTGCTGTGCTTTACTTTCACTGAAATACTTATTTGTAGCATTCTTTCAATGCTGACTAGTTAGAGTCTATTCAAAACGAATACTTTTTTCTCATCGCTTGACTGATGGGTTGATACATCTTGAGATTCATCTGCTTTTTAATGACAATTCCACGCATGAAAACCACTGCAATGAAGAATAGTGTTTTCTAACTATACACTGTTCAAGGTTTACAACATTGCCTATTTTTGTATTATTTGATTGTTCATTCCTTATGATCGTATAATAAAAAAATATGAAACAAGGATAATTTTAAATCATTTGAAAGCAGATAAAATCGACGAAATATCCTCATCAACATTCATAATACTGAATTGTATTTTACAGATTGTTATCACATGATTCTATCTTTGTCAGCAAAGTTAACAAACGTAGTTATGCAAGTCTAGGATAACAAGTAAATTAGTCAATTAATTTAGAAAGAAAACAGAACGAAGTGAAAATGGTTATTACAATAGCATAATTCTATGCCATGTATTTTAATTTGTTTCAGATTTTTGGGTTTCATTCGATTGAAATCTATCGTCGATTATTGTCCAAGCAGACAGGCAGTGAAATTTAGCAATATTATTAAAATATAGAGGTAAGTTGATGAACGAATGTTACATTGTTGATTGATAGTGAAATATTTCATTTACCGATTTTTATATTTGTCCGTTTATATACTTTGAATCATTAAGTAACAATAGTTCTTAGAAGAATATATCGTGATCTATTTAGCTGCACATACATTCATCATGCAAGTATACATTCAAACATTTGATGGAAATGGGCAACTGTATAAATTCGATGTAGATGATTCAACGACAGTTAAAGAACTCAAAAGTCTCTTTAATAAAAAGACAAATAATAAATATGATTTAGAAAAACTGCATCTTATACATACGGAACAACAAGATATACTAGACAATGACGAGAACACTCTTGGCTATTATGATATCAAAGATAGTTCTGAAATATGGCTACATGATTTTAGGAAAATCGCTCGTAATCTAGGCTCTTTGGGATTACGATTTGTCGATCTTGGTGATGGTACAGGTTTTAAACGAGTGCCATGGTCACGTCAAGCTCCGTTGTGGCGAATAGCAGGACGTGGATTATGTTTAGAGGGTATCTGTGCAAATTCACAATGCGACGCCTATCAAAAGCAAGTTGTCATGACAATTGGTTACACAACATTTGATGTAGTCGGTGATTCGGATGCAACGACAACCAAATGTCCGATATGTAAGAATTATGTTGAACCAAAAATATGTGGATTCAATAATTGCTGGTGGAAATATGAAGGTAAGAAAAAAGTAGGAGATGAAGATGGTAAAGCACCAACAAAATGTTCATCTGATTGGCAACAAGCTGACAATGCATATCATTATTTTGATCAAGAGAAAAATTCATTCGTTACATGGAGACAGTTGAAAATTGAAACAGTCAAGGAGAGAAATACAAAATAATTTTATATTTTCTTTTTATAGAAAATCATGCCATTGATTTTCACATCTTTGTATCAATTGAGAAAAATAAAGGTAAACCTTTTATAGTCATAGCTAGAGTGAATGACTCTAATATGATTTTCATTTTTTGTTCGATGAATGCTTGGATTTTTTGCATTCTGTTCTCATATTGTTTCTCTTTGACTACATACGATATCTGATAATTCATTTTATAATTACTTCTCAGAATTGCATTTCTGAAATACAATCATTTCGTTTGACTCGAAATGGATATTAGCAAGAATGCATTTTAGATCTTGCAAAATTTTTTTCATATTGTTTGCTCTCACATACATTTCGAAAGGTTTGCAAAGAGAAATTTCGTCTTGTCTTCTTGTCAAAATGGAGTTTTCTTATCTTCTACTAAGAGATCGAACTCAAAAGTTCGGAAGAGTTATGACGTGTTTATATATAAGAAGTCTTCAAGATAGATGATGTTTATGCAAAATTTTACACCACTCTAATCCTACAATTCAATATGAAATCATACAGTAATGACTGCATATCCTCGTTTTGCAAGCTAAATAAAGCATTTTCTGATAAATTTTAACAATAAATGGAATCGTCATTTATTATTTCGTATGGATTCTAATATAATATAAACATTAATGAATGGTGAACTGGTAACTTTGTCTAAACAGGTTTAGTTCTGTCATTTTGTGACAGAAATACATGATTTAAATGTATAAGTTCCACTTTCTATTTTGAATATCGCCTGAGGTTTTGCTTTTGTGACTTTCACCAGTGTTCCATAGTCTGATGTTGCGTTAGTTCCTGGTACATAAACATTGGCAATAGATCCGTGTGGAAGAGTAACTTCAATTGTGAATATTTTTCCAGTTCGACTCCATTGAGTCTTAATCCAACCTCTGGTGGTTCTATAAGTCACCGCGACATGACTAATATTTCCCACGACGGCAGGTTTAATATCTAATACGCGATAGTCTATTGAGTTCTTAGCTTGTTGTATACCAGCAAGAGATCCCATGAACCATTCGTCAACTGCACCAAACATGAAATGATTTTGACTCGAAAGTGACTGATTTCTAGCTGGAGCAGAGCCGTCCCAATCTTCAGTAAGTGATGTAGCACCATGGACTATGGCATAACCATAGCTAGGACTGTCTGTGCGTGAGAGAAAGTCATAGATCACATCGTCATGACCATAGAGACTCAACATTCGAAACCAAGATGGTAAAGCAACTTCACCAGTGGAGGTATGGTTCTTGCGCTGACGTATGTCATTGATTAAATGTTGAATAACATGTGGCTGTTCTGTGATAGGCACTGCGCCCATTTCTAATGCTAATACATCAGCAGCTTGGCTTCCCGTAGCGTAGGTATGAGCTGTCGCATTGAAGAAGGTTTCATGAAAGGCAGATGAGATGTTTGATGCCAAGTATGAATATTTCTGAGCATCGGCGGTTCTATTCAAAGCGACAGCAATAAGTGCAAGTCCATTAGCAGACATCCAATATCCATATGTACCAGTGATTCCAAGAGGAGTTGACGTATCAATTGCATACCAATCACCAAGACCATACGATACGATATTGTTCTTTGCTTTAGACGTTAAATAATTTAACCATCCGACCATCTGAGAATAAAATTCTTCTAACAGAGTTGTCTCTCCATAAGACTGGTAAAGATACAATGGTAGAAGAACAATACTGTTACCCCAATTCGGCTCATCTCGAAATGCACCATTGAATATGGGAAACTCGGGAGCAGTCGTGGGAACCATGCCATCGTCCAATTGAGCTTCAGCTATACGGCGAACGACTGATCGACCATGGGCTTGAACGTCGAAAAAGCGTTCAATGGCAGGAAATACAAGATGAGTTTCTTCTAGCCAACCGAGTTTCTCCCGATGTGGACAGTCAGTGAATGCAGAGAACATATTACTTTGTACGGCTCGATTAACAATCCTGTGGATACGATTCAAGAGTTCAATGGAACTATTGAACGTGCCTGCTACATCGTTATTGATGCGCAATGTATAACTTTTAATATCACTGAGTTTTGGTACATATTCTAAGTTTTCTACTTGCAAGTATCGAAAACCATGATATCTAGAAAATCTATATGCAGTTGTTTCCTTGAAGAAAATAGTCGAGCATACCTAAACGTGGGAACATATGTCTCCACACCATTACCAGAAAAAGTATATCGATCGTAAATTGGAGTTCCTTCTGTCTCTTGATTAATAGTTCCATTTGAATTGAGCAATTCAGCTGGTTTCATTATGACAGATGTTCCACGTTTACCTCTCAAGCTGATTTTTGGCCAGCCTGCATGATTAATGCCAAAGTCGATAACGTACGTCCTATGACTTATGCTTGTAATAGAGATCGCCGCTATTTCTTCAACTGGTTGAATAGGTGGAGATTCTCGAGCTCGAAATGTAGCATTGGGATTCGGTATTTTTGAAATATCTGCTATTTTCCAAGTCGAATAATCATATGTTGGTGTATCCCAACCTCGAAGTTCCTTTCGTGCATCGTATTCCTCACCACCATACCAACTAGATTCTAATAAGGGACCTGTTACAGTAGTTAACCAACTAGAATCGGACATAATATATTGACTAGTTCCATTCATGTAATTTAATTGTAATTGTGCAATCAGTTTCATTGGATGTGGTGTTGTAAGAAACTTATAGTATCGCCCACCAAGTGGTTTTTCCGCTCTATAAATTCCTTTTCCCAGCGCAACACCTAGAACATTATCACCATTTTTCAGAAGAGCTGTTACATCATAAGCTGAATATTCGATTGTCTTATTCCAATCGAAATATCCAGGATTGAGAACACCACTTGTCACTGATTTGCCATTCACTGTTGTAACGAATTGTCCTAATCCTACAATCCATAGTCGTGCACTTGACAGACTGCTTGCAACTCTAAAACGTTTAACAAAGTAAGGAAGAGATGTGTTACCAGTTGCATAATCTTTGTTCTCAATCCAAAAGGCCGGGTCCCAGTCATGTGCACTTAAGAGACCCATTTCAAATGATGTAACCACGCTCCATTTCGATGCTTTTCCATCACTGTCCCACAGTCGAACTTGCCAAAGAATTTGTTCTCTTGATCTGAGCTTTGGACCTTTCCAAATTGTTGTAACAGAATGCGATAAAACCTTTCCCGAATCCCACAATGGATTGATGGCCAGGTCATCTTTATAATGAGCTGCTCGCACCTGATAAGCCATTTGATTTCTACCTCGAGTAATTTTCGAACCTTGTAATTGCCAACTAAGTCGTGGCATCTTAACGTCGATCCCAAGCGGTTTATAAAGATTCTGCGTTCGTAGATCGCATGGTTCAATTGTAATTGACCAAACATTCAGTTGTAAGAAAGTGAGTACAAGCAAAAGTAATAACATCTTAAGAAAAATGAACTATGTGATTCTACTTATCAAGAAGATATTCTATTGCTATGCAATATCTCGTGTGTTCTCGATGTAGAAGATAAGATTTCAAGGCAACGAATGCTAATCGCTATGTTAAATTCATAAGTTTGACAAAGATAAATCTACATAAGATCACCAATTAGATGAGAGAAGCTGCATTAAGTCAAATTTATTTTTCGAAAAAATTTTCAAAAATCATTAGAAATCAATAGTGGGTTTCGAACTCATTCTTTCAGCGGAACAGATTTAGTTACTAGACGAAAGAAGTCTAGTCCCATGGTATACGGTTGCCAGTACCATTCACTAGGGGAAGCATTATTCGATTTACTTGCTTTCTTTTAGTTGAGCTTCAACAATCTTCGTTGGAGTCTAGGTGATAAACAGAAATCGTTAAAAATATGAATATCATTCAAAGTCTCTCCGTTATTTTTTTCGTGAACAAGTAATGTGAGGGAAAGAAAAACTACAGATACGAAGAACTAAATCTTGCGAGAGTCTTCATGTGATAACAGAGTAATTAGCCATTCTATCCTTATTTTATTTGTTCTGCTAGACTCAACAACAAATAGAGGAACCATAGGTTGCTACGCAAAGTTACTTGAATTTCTTGAAAATTGACCTATGATGACGATAAGCAGTTAGAAACTTATTACCATTGTCAAGGAGGATGACTTGTTACAATGGTTGGGAATTCCATTAAACTATCATGACTGTAGTAAATACCTTTTATATTTATTATAACTCACTTAAAAAAACAGGTCTGAAAATGAGAATATTTCTCATGAGATTAAATGACTCCTTTCTTTTATTTATCTCTCGACGCAGCTGAATATTTGATTCGTCTTTTTCTCACTCTATGCAATAAAAAAAACAGAAGATAAAAAGTCCTCGCTTTCTCTTATCTCAAGATGTTGTGTTAAACTCATTGAAGAATATAAACAGATACTATTCTATGAAAAAAGAATAATAATTATTAAGCTTCTTACAATAACGCATTTGAAAGTTGTTGTAGTTTTCCATTCGAATCGTAAACTTTTGTGCAAATGATTTTTGAGATCTGTTGTAACTTTATTCGATGATGGCAGGATATTGAGCGTGTACCCAACTGTACGTGTAGCCATGTTTTTGAGTGTACGTGAAAAGATCCTCACAGACATTTCACTTGCATAGGTTTACTGCTATTAACTTTCGAATCAATACAAGAAGATGTTGAGTATATTTGACATCTGGAATGCAAAATATGAAGAAATAATTATTAATGACAAATAATAAGAATTGTTTATAGGCAATGTCAAACAAAAGAATAGATCGATCAACAACTTGTAAATATTGAAACCTTCTATTTGTATACATTGCTGCCAATCTTCATAACAAAAATATGATGCATAAAATACGAATAAAATCTGTGATTAGAGGAAAATAACTGCATGATACGAAGATCGATCACGAAGACAAAAAGATATTATTCTATCTATACAACTCTATAGTGTTCTATAAATCATTCCAAGAGGATGAGATTTAAATTATTTTGGATTCGAATGCCAGATATTCAGCTGTTTACTTTAATATTTAGTAAAAACAAAAATTGCTAATGAGACAAATAAAAGACCATTCACACTGGGGTCGTTGAAGAAAATTAGTAATCCATCAAGAAAGAAAAAATTGTCTACTGATCGTGCAGAGTAGATTCAACAACATCAAACGATTGGAAGAGAAATACACTCAAATGGGATTCGTTGAAAAAGTTCATTTTAATCTTTTCTAAGAAGCATGGGTTGTACTGGCCTACGTATCCAAATCAAGAAAATAGGCAAAACACATCTTGGAAAAAAATTAGGATATTCGATGAAAATCACAATATTTCAAGTCTTATCAGGGTAGCATTGTTCGGGATGAAACCTTGATAATACTATGTCAATTGATGATAGTTCATTGAAATGACTAGATTATCTGTCGTCGAATGCGTAGTTCCAATTCTGCCTTTTTTTTTTCGTTCGCTCTCTCTAATTATACGTGATGTATGTGGCTTATTTTTCTCAGGCCTATGTTTTTGGAAAGGGAGCATCCTAACTACTGGAGTCTGAATTTTTTTCTAGCCGAAATCGGATTTTTATCAGGAAAACAGCCACAAAATGAAGCATACGCATTCTAGCATGTTTAAAGATTTTATATCCATCTTTTTGGGCGCTCAAACAATATCCATGTATTGCACCTCCTTGTCCCTTCTTCATATTCTTGCTCTTCGCAGATATAAAACAACCATGCTATATATAAAAGAACAACAGGGTTTACAAGAAAGTTCTAGTACATCGATGAAAATGTTTTAATAAGTGAATAAAAGATTTTGTACAATTATTCACTGCCAGAAACTGTATGATATAGATGTTGCCAGGATACTGATGATAATCAATAATAATAAAATATCTGCTTTCATAAATCAATTAATTCGAAATAATCGAAAATTAAACTGATTACTAGAGAAAAAAAACGGTTCAAATAAATAAAAATTTGATTGTTGTCTTTCTTATTATAGAAAATATTAATTAAATATTTTCCATTAAATTTTTAAGACATGATAAATCTAGTAAAATAGCATGTCAAAGTGACGTATAGATCGTCCTTCCAAGAAAAATCTTGAAAAATTAGGACACCTTAAAAATAATAATAAAGAGGTGTCGCTGCAAGGCTTGGAAAAGTTGGAAAGTGATAAAATTAAGGCAAAATCGAATTTCATAAAAATAAATGGCAAAGAATAAGAGGATTCACTCTGGAATCTTGTCAGATTTATACAAAAGTTTACAAGAAAAAATGTATTCTTTTCTTAGAATCAACGTACCATGAATCATTGGTTTGCGATCCGAGCACTTTGTATCAATAAGATACAGATTAATGAATAAGTTAGGAAAGAAGAAAAGATGACAGCAATAGTATCTTAGATACATTGAGAAAATCGAGTGAAAATGAAGAGGAGGAATTTCTCTTTCTCTTAAATCTATGATCGCGTCTATATATATAATTATATGTGGTGACTCATGATAATATTTTACATAAAGAAAGTATAATTCTATAGAGCGAAGGCATGTAACGTAGATCTACTGAGTTTGCTACAAATAGTTTAAAGAGGGACACAAAAAATTATGAACACTGTGATGAACACACATGTTATGAGGGAATATGGCAAGTTCGAATTGCGATTCATCATAATGTTGTGGCATCAAATTGTAATTTTGCATAAATGAAAAAATGTTCAAGTCTAACGAAGCGTCAATCTTTTTATCCCTCCATGAATGATGTAATGTCGGAAAGTATAATATCGACTTAACTCTAACTTTCTGTCATTAGCATATTTTTCAGCTTCACTGTCTTTCCCTTGACTTCCCATTCTCTTTTTTTATGCTCTATTCTTCTTTGTCCTTGTTGTGTATATAAGTACATATTTTTTATGTAAACGATAGGATTATATGGTATGAAGAAATAGAATTAAGTGAAATTTCATCAGCACTCATATCCATTCTTTCAGAAATCATTGCGCTACATATATCCGATAACATTCTCGAGAAAAAACCATTATAGAAAAATGATGAGTTTATTTTTCATTACGAAAAGCTATAAAACAACATTAATTCATTTGAATTTTTTATCTCTACATGTGTTAAATCTTATCGAAGAATCAATCAGAGACTCACCAACAAAAGAAGTAAAGTCAAATTGGGAACTTTGAGGAAGCGAAAAACAAACTTTAGTAACAGCAATAAAATCAATGTCATTCAGTGGTTATCGATTTGACTTTAGAAAGTTTTCTTTCATGTTTTACTTAATGATTCAGTGTCATGCAATATTATCAAACGCTCGAGATACACTTAAGATCGTTGAAAAACTAGCATGCCTGTTTAGTTGAAATAGGAAAATGGAAATTCTCAATTTGATCGCATTCTGCAGAATCATACGCCCTTTGTAATTACCATTCTAGCATGTCTCTCATAGTTGCTGACTCACAATTAGTACGGACTATACACGATGAGGACTACAAGTTTTATTTGTATTCTCATAACAACAAATACCAGCTCAAAAAAGAAAATTTTTCGATTTGCACACATAATTTTCATTCTATATATTCCTTTGTGAGAATTAAGTGGATTTTCTCCAATAAGTTTTTTCGACATTTTGATTGCGAGTATGTATCTTCTACTTATATCGATGTTTTTTTCTTTTCGTTTACATTTATACTGCGTACATGTGTCTGTTCAGTGTTTTTCTTTTCTATTTATGAAATGTATTTTTACACCATGCTTATAGTCTATCTTGATAACCGGATTTGTTTAATGAAGTTCCTACTGTCAATACTAAAAGATCACAGAACACATGCAATTCAACCAGAAGTCTTTAATTCATTTTCACATGGCGAAATGTCTTCCGGAAATGATTCGTTGAAAGTCTGTGACATAACAACATAGGATATATTTTACAAATCTAGCAAATACGCTGTCTCTTTGGTAGATTGTTGTTGACAAAATAATGAAAATAAATTTGAATGCTTGGCAACGACTCGAATAAACCAGCTAATCTGTCGTATTGCGTGAAAGAGTGTGGAATTAGAATATTCATTATAATCTATAAGAGTGAAATCTATGAAGACTATGAAAAATATGATTCGATGATAAAAATGAAGTTTGTTAGATGTGAATAACATGTATCTGTGATCAAAATCAAATCGTAGATTTATCGAGATTACTTAAAATATGATTTACAAGGTTAGCTGATAATTTTCAAAAAGACAGAAAAACTTTATTAAATATGAATTAGACTTGCTTGTGAACAGTAGACGATGTTGCTATGAAACACGAAAGAATTTTTTCTTCTGCACCACGGTGACCCTTACGAATATATGTGTCATCAATCTTCATCATGGTTCTGACATATTTCTTTTCGATAAAGAATTGAAACACGTGCAATGCAGTGACGAAACGAAATCGTTCAAGTCACTGTAAGTATAAAAAAAATTTTATCGCCATTTCATGCAAGTAGGTCGCGCATGTTCTTCTTTAATACATTCGATGCTGACTTCAAATTTTCGTTATATCAGCTGCATTGCGACTCTCAGAAAGAAAAAAATGACAAAAATACTAAGCACATGTGTTGTAGAACAAGAAAATCAATTGACAAAGGATACAAGAAAGACATAGAGTAATCGGGAGTAAAAGTAGAAGGAAAATAATTCAAAATTAGTAAAACGGCTATAACTTTTCTATCATTGAGTTTTTCGAAAACGTTTCCTCATTAGAAAGGTAACTGAGATTGATTTCTATCCATTAGTTACAAATTGTCTGCTCAAACCATTTGAATAGAACTATGTACCAGACATTCTTTGAGCACGAATTTTAGATTATAAATTTACTCCACATATGGGATGAAGATGTAACCTCTATTTGACTGATGCAGCATATGTACAAGCCCAGCAGATTTTTCGGGTGTACTAAAACTCAAGTTTTCATGCATTAAAAAGCGATATCGACAATTCTCAGAGACAGTTTTGTTCAGTGTTTATGAAGATCCAACATACTGAAGTATTTTCAAACGATCGTCAATCAAAACTATAAACAATGCCTTCAAACAAAACGATATTTTTTCTAAGAACTAACATCATCAGAAATTAAAAATTCAACACAAGGATCTATCAATAGACAACTCACAATACTAAGAGAACGATACCAGCTATGGATATAGTAAAAAAAATGATTGTGAAGATAGAAAAGGAAAATTGTTTATTTTATTTGTTATATGTAACGTTTCATTGTTATATTAATTTCTTACATACAACAAAGTATCCACCCACACTATGTGATTGGAGCGGGGAAAAATTATGCTGCTTTCAACGGCTCTTTCTATGAAATCTAACTAGAAACTCAAATCCTTAAAACTTTGAATTCTCGTTCTGCAGTATAATTTATCACTTGATTTTACAACTTAATTTTAGATATTGTTGAGATTCCAGGTACGTATGTTCGAAAATAAAAATCTCTTAAAATGGTACTGATGATGTTGAAACAGAATTTGATCTTATTCGTAGTGAAGAGATCATAATGAACAGTGGTGTCGTACAACATCGTAAACTTGCTTCAATTCTTTATGTGTATCTAACTGACTGACGTGCACTCTACAAAAAAGAGTATGTTTTTAAAGGAATATGCGTTCAAGAGAACAAGTATTTTGGTTTCGTATGAAAACACCGAGATATTTTTGGTTGGGTACGGATTTATCAAATCTCTTTTACGTTCGACAGGTACCTGTGGAACCAAAAAGGCTCTTTCCTTAAATCCCGATATTGATGTCACACTTTACTACTATTCGTGTTTTCTATTCTCTAACCTTCATCAGCATGTGTTGTCTGTAAAGTAGACACATTGTGGAGATGGGAAGTTTGATCGACTTTAATAAAAAAAATCTCACATGATTCATCATAAGACTAGTATAGATATATGACGTAAATAATTATTGACCCTAAGAAAATTGACGCAGCAATCAATCATGCCAAAACACACGAATCATAACATTTACTCACAAGTCTTTGAATGCTATTTGGAATTGAATCGTTCTATTCTTTTCTTTGCCAGTGGAAAAATGAAGTCAAACTTGTTGAAACATGTAAATCAGAAAATTCAAGATCGTATTCTTGTACTCAACCATTGGTTGGTAAGGATCAATTGCTTGCTTTTCTACATTTCCATTTACTATTGCTTAGATCATTCGTTTGATCATTTAGAAAAAATTTTGTCGAAATAGAGTCTATTCAATCAACCAGAAGCAATTTAAAATGTCGATGAGTCTACTGTTCGTGATAATCTAGGTATTTTAATGCAACGCCATCTGGTTGGAGTCATGATGAAAGAATAATTTTTCATTGGTAATATAGTCAATTGGGTTTTCGCTGTTGAGACGATACAAAAACCTACTCTGTTGATGTTGGATGATCGCCATTCTCCATCTATCTACAAGAACTATTAAATATTCCATGGATCTTTGTGTACACCTTGAGTACTTGCCACCATTCTTCAACTATTCGATGTTTCAAAGTCTTCAAAGCTGAAATCGAGTTGGAGAAAACTTTTATTGAATCACTTTAAAGAAACCAATTCCAAAACATGAACACAACTGATGATTACGCTTTTGATAAATGATTAGCGTTGGCTCGATCACATGTCTACCCTCGATGTCTTCTTCATATCTCTCCTTTCTTGCCGCTTTATCTTGTCTCTGAGCTGTGCGATATGAATATGTACATAATCAAGGACATTTTTATTTGTTTAAATATGCGCAATAAAATAAACTAAGGTATGCATAGTGTTGAAAATTTAGCACTGTTTTATTTTGTGTTCTTAGATCTCCAACTTTTTCAAGTAACAATTCTTGTCGGCTCGTTTCAATGGTTGTTTTGCAAAGGCCGGTGTATACCCGCTTGATAAACATGATATATTAAAAGACAAACTTTTTTAATCAGTAACAAATTCGGAACAGGTATCTTCAGTAAATAATTCAAGTGCAGCTAAGTGTATTCATAGTAAAATTATGAGTGCAATAGGGAGTGTCAGTTTCAGATTCTGTTCGTAAGAACGTGAGTGAATTCATGCTCTAGGGAACTAGCTGCGGATCGCTCGAAATTACAATCGATAAACATCTATATGTGGTTAGAAATGCTGAAACTTCCTGGATTGGATTTGAGGTGTTTTTGTGTCCATTAGGAGCGAAACCATAGAAACTGCGATGCCTCCCCTCGTAACCAATGTTTCTGAGGGTATAGGTGAGTAATACTCGGCTTGGTTCTCTTGTCTTCACACTCTCATCGGCACTCACACCCCTCGCTTTCGAGATCTTGCTTGCAAGGTGTTTGACTAGATTTAATGCTTGCTAAAACATGCATAAGTCGACCGCATACAGTTGAGAGAAAAAACTTATGAATTAAACAAGCAACGAAAGGATGCGAATCCTAATGTTATCAATAAATTAGATTATTGCCATTCTACTCCCAATTTGTAAAGATCGTGATCATTTAATTTAGATTTGTTCAACATTATGCTGGTTAACATGCCAAATAATTCTTTTCCCAGTTAATGATGAAAATGAAAGGTGCGTAAATTCAACTCAGTATGAAAAACTTCTGAGAGCTCTTTATGAAGGATGCAACGCATCGAAATGGCTAGTATAAATCGGTTACACAGATTTATAGGAAAAAAACGAGCTGAACATATCATCACAAGTCTATATTATAACAGATTATATGTTTCTTTCTGGTATTGTAGTAATTAGTTCTAGTCAAAATAATTTCTTGGAGATTCTACTTTGGGTAGCAATCATCGGTACTCTACTCAAATCGATTTCTGAAAAAGGAGCTAGTCATGCTATACTTACTCAGAACGATTGCTTTAATTATGCGGTACGATAAAGTTACTCTTTCCTATTTTTAGGTACGAAATTCAAAGTATACATTAATGTTGGCTACTTGAGGAATATAAGTAGTGCGCAGCAGTTCTCTATAGTCATTAGATTTACCCATTTCAGTAATCGCAAAAGTGATCGTTCAATTGTGGTAAAAGAATGCTGTCTGGGTTTTCTTCCATTAAAAGAACATGATGGAACAGCATTAACAAATAAGATCATTGAAACTTTAAATCATTTTAATATTCCATTACAATCATATGTATTTATGTGGTCTGTCAGGTGAGCTCTTTCCACTGAATCAAGAAGATGTTACACATTATGTTTTTCTTGCTTGTAATTTTAGGGCATCGGAAACGTGAGCCTGTCAACCAGAAATTTATATTTTACTAAAAGAACATATGCCAAAAGGAATATAGGTACATTGTTTAGGACATCATCTTAATCTTTGTTATTAATGATGCGTGTAAAGTTGGTTTTTATATCCGAGAGGATTGCTCTTCATTTTTTCGGAATCTAGTGTAACTTATAAATATTTCAAACAAGCAGAACAACAAGCAGATTTAGGTCATTATTCTGTACATAGTTTCTTGTAAAAGGTGCCTTTTACTTACATTTTATTGTTCGCAGTTAAAACTTCAACACTTAAGTTATTGGGTTATACTCGCTGGGATCTCAGGTGGCGACCTATTGACGTTATTGTTAATAATTACTCAGCTATTATTTAAGCAATTAATGATACTAGTGAAGAACTTGTTGGCTCGAGATCTAAAAATGCAGGTTGAATATATATGAAGAAATCAATATATTTCATAACTTCATTGGGTTTTGATCGGTTTTTCGGTCTAATAAAAGTTGTGAGTGCTCATTTAGAACGCAGGACTTCTGTTTTTATTTGAGATCTACGCAATATGAATTCTTATTTTCCTCGAAAAGTGCAACTCTAGATTATATACGTAGTGAATATATTGTGCTGTCGAGAATTCAACAAATAAAAGATCTTCTTAATCTTAATAAAGAAACATTTAATCACATTTATGATAAAGCAAAAGAATCTCTTAGTATGAATGAAATTAATTTGGCACAGCAGCGTATCGTCTACAAGGTCAAAAAAGGTTCCAATTATATTTTAACATTCTTTCGTTTCCTCAACACTTCAGCAACTTGAAACTTTATTAAAATCAACAGAGGTTAGAATCATATATATTTTCCATTGATTGATTGTCACTGATGTTAATCAGATTAAATGATAGGTTCTCATTCAAAACTTTCGATAGCTTATCGTAAAGGCGAGAATCATCTGAATATTGATTACATTGATGTATTAGGCGTCATATCGATATTGATTCAGATGCATTAAAAAATGAATTCCGTGTTCTTAAATCTATGTTCAAATCTAACATGATGGATGATGCTATTTAATTTTTAAATAAATGAATGCCATTATCAGCTGTGTTTCCTCAAACATTCAGAACACTTACTACTAATGTGCATATGAACATCTACAAACGCCAACAGAACGAATTTAAATATTCATTCGAATCATTCATGACATAGAACTATGATTCCTCATTTGAAAATATGCCCATAAATATCAAATAATATTTATATTTAAATCACTTAAACATACATAATCGTCTACAAGCATCACGAAAGTGCTATGAGAATTTAGAAATATCATTTGTTTTTGAAGAGATCATACTCTAACAATGGATATTCAACCAATGAAGATTTATTCGCGATGAATGTGGGGAAAAAACCTGGTCCCTAGATTTTTTGTGAAGTTTGGACCATTGAAAATAAAAGCCTCTTTTTTTCAATCGAAATACATCTTCTGTTATGTAAAACTCTACGACTTGGATTTCTTGTAAAATTAACTATGATCTTACTTCATGTCTTTGNCAAAGACATGAAGTAAGATCATAGTTAATTTTACAAGAAATCCAAGTCGTAGAGTTTTACATAACAGAAGATGTATTTCGATTGAAAAAAAGAGGCTTTTATTTTCAATGGTCCAAACTTCACAAAAAATCTAGGGACCAGGTTTTTTCCCCACATTCATCGCGAATAAATCTTCATTGGTTGAATATCCATTGTTAGAGTATGATCTCTTCAAAAACAAACGATATTTCTAAATTCTCATAGCACTTTCGTGATGCTTGTAGACAATTATGTATGCTTAAGTAATTTTGGTAAAGTTTCAATCAGTGGTTTTGGGTATCCAATGCGATAAAGGAGTAGAGAATAATAAACCATCACTTTCCGTTTATTACCATCAGAGAAACTCCTGCCAGGTACATGAGCGTAATCTACCCTTTCATAAACCTTTCTTTTCGTCCATCTTGGAAAGGGTTTGCTATCCCTTGCAAATTCATACTCCCTTGTACTGTTAATTTTTTCCATAAACTCTTTTTGAGTATATCAACGTGATAATCTATCAGACGATGGAATTATCTTTGTTCGATTTAAATAGAATCATAGAAAAAAATTAAAAAAAGGCCAAGGGTAACTGAGTTAGCAACGGATCACAAACACTTACTAAGATTGATGAAAATATGGGTTTATGCAACAGTAGATTACATTCATAAGCCTAGAAATGGTTTTTCTAATGATAATAGATCAAAATTGATAGCTTAGTATCCTTTACTTATTTTTTACAATGTATTTTCAACTGGAGAAAAGTGATTCTTTGCCATAAGTGATTCAAATGAATGAGCATTCACTTTGGACTAGTATTCGTAGATTTTCATGTGTTCGTAGATGTTTTTAGCTACACACGTGATATTCGTAGATGAATTTTTACTTGAAACATTCCAGTTGTCTTGTATTTTAAAGCTGATGTAAAAGGGTATCTTAGGTTTTAGTGGACAAAGTTCATCAGCTCCTATTTGTCCATGTAAATTGATCGAATCTATCTTTACATTCGAGGTGTTCGTGTACTTCACATACATTGGGCTTATTTCAAAAATAAGTATAACAGCAGTAATCGAGTGGAGCAACCATTAATATGTAGAATTCCCCAGAGATGCACAACTACAACTTTGGGATTAGAGTTAACAATTCAGAGTTGACAGTTTTTTTTACAACAGAGTTCGGTTGCAGTTGGACTTGGATCTAATCATCTAAGGTGTTGAGTCTGAGTGAAGCTGAAGTGAATTGGGGAGGAGTAGAGTTGGACTTGATGGCTTTTCTGACTTCCACCCAACTCCTGTTCATGGCATGACTCATAAAGCGAAGAAAGTCGATTGTGTAAACAAATGTTTGTGAATATAGTATTTATGACGGAACTGAGAAATTCATGGATGAATAAGATTAAATCACTAAGAAAGAGGGAGGGGAGATAGATCGAAATGCATAGAGACAGAAAAAATCCATGTAGACCAATTTTGAAAAAAATTAGCAATCAGACTCCTTATTAAACATCTATGAATTATACTCGATATATCAAACACGCTGCTGCATGTTCTCGTGTGAAAAAATTACATGATCGAGTTGAACTTTCAGGAAAATCTTTAAAAAACAGTAAACTTGTAGTTGAAGTTGGTGTTGAAGCGCTATTTCCGAAACTCAGACCAAAGTTGCGTCGGATTGGAGTAAGACATAGTGGAGTTGCTCATGTCTGAGTAGCATCTTTAAGTAGAAAATAAACTTTTTCCGTACATCATTTATCTGTGAAATGTGGACATAATTTCAGATTTTCTAAAATTTAATAGGATTCGATGCAGGAATCAAATATATTGATTTCAAAGTAATTTTTCAGTGTAGCTACTTTGACTTCTAATAATATTATTAGGACTGCGAGGGACTCCAAGGAACTGGAATCTGCTGCTTCCTCTCTTGTTTGTATGCCGCTGTTAACATGAACAAAACCTTCTTTCTTCTGGAGTCTACAGGAGCAAATGATTGTTGATTTGGGTGTGACAGTTAGGGAAAGGATAATTAATACTCTCAAAACTCTTTTATTCATCATAAGATTTTACCCATGTCGTGAGAATCGCCGCAATTGTCGCGATTTTCTAAAAAATTGGCGTTAAATCGTGACTTATCATAATTAGCCACTATATCAGATTTTATCACGATTATGGGAGAAGAGCTGATTTTCGAAAATCATTGATAAATACGGCAATTATTCATTCACCTTTTTTTTATGAGCACACACGGATATATAAGCAATGCCGTTCAATGAATAAAAAATACGTTTTCGAAATATTCTTTTCCGATAAATTATTTCTTTGTTATTTTTAATCGATTGAATGCCAATTTCAATCCATGATCTACAGAGGACTACAACAAAGTGGTCTGGTAAGAATCGAACCAGCTCACGGCTGGACAGATCGGACGATCTGCTAGACCTGAGAATAAAACAAAATTGAATTAAATTTTAAATAATCCAAATATTTGTCTCCAAAAGAATCAATGAAAAAGTAGAGAATATCAGTAAACAGACGACTAATCTTGCCAAACAATCACGATTTATCGTCCAAATCGCTGAAATAATTGAGAAAAACGAGGCGATTCTAACACGATTCAGTTCAAGATTATCGTTTCGATGAAACGCGATTAATCGGCAATTTTTAGCCGATTCTCACGACATGTGTAGCAACTCTGTGAACCTTATGTTTCATCGTTGGGGTTCACATATAATAACTACTAATTAAAATTTCGTAAAAAAAGTTGATGAAACCCAGAATGTTGAGTCCTGTACGAATTTGAATCTTTCATGGAGAAAAAGTGTAAGTTTTCAAAAAAAGCAGTAATTTCGGGGAGAAATTGGTCACTTTTTTTCTTTCTTTCTAATACATAGATGTTTGTCCAGATGAAGTTTTAGAAAAGCAGTCTTGTCGCAACCCCGAAATTGGGTTCTGAGATCAATTTTTGATGATCTATTGAATGGCAATGCCAGAATTGAAGAAAAATGTGAGCAACGAAAAGAGAAGGTGAAATATCAATGAAACAGCCTTTTCCGATTATTTTTTCGAACATATGTTTGAAGTACGAGTGTGAGTGCATAGGTGTGGGTGTAAACATGCTGTAAAAATAAATAATACCCAAATTCAGAAGCACACCCACACTCCCACCCTCAACTCTGGTTTCAGTTTTACGGATAATTACCTTGAATGGATGAAATTTTGTACCAAAGTTGCTTAGAAATCATCACTGTTTTCGAACAAACCAAGAAAATAGCGCTGTCATTGAACACTATTATTGCATTAAAAGAAGTGCACCTTGGTCGGAATGAAGGCGTGAATCATTATTTTGTTTCTTTTTGTCAAGTCTGTTAATGGCGAACTGCAAAATAAAACCTCAAAAATTATATTCATTCTTCGATATGACGAAGGAGAAGAAAGCACTTTTAGTTTCGTTAATATTAATGCTCTTCGCAGTAATCTCTGCACGGCCTATCGGGAAAAGTGATACGATTCAACAATATGTTAAATTATCTGATCAACATAGGAAATCCACAACAAGCAAAGACCTCACAAAATTAGAAGTATCATTTGCCGAAACACATGTCACACTGGATATAACAGTAAAAAGCAACTCACATGAAAGTTCGTTTGTTCATTTCTTCTCAAATGGTACATCATTATTTCTTTTTATTGTGTAAGATGCTATGAAAAAGTTTTTCTTCCTCAATCATCGACCAGTAATATAGTTAAAGGTACACAGCAACCAAACATAATAATAAATCCGGGAGTCAATCTCATTGTAACAAATACCAACAGTAACAGTTAGTCATAAGTATACTCTCTTATTGAAATCCAGTCTAACCGTTTTTCTCTCATAAACTAGCAACGCATGGAATAAGCAGCAGTGGAGTGAACGTTGGGGCCGCAGTGGGAGGTTCAGTCGATGGTGGTATGGGGGCTTTGTTTTTGATTACCACTCTGTGCTGGGCGGGTATAAAAACTAAGCATTGAGTCCCAGCTTCAGAAGAATGGCGTAACAATGGGGTGGAAAATAGGCTATCGCCCATTTCATCGGAAAATTTGCCTATCGTAATTGCATTATTAAGTTCTAGCCCATTGTAAATTTACTTTTTCAGAATTGCTTATTCATTTTCGAATTAGATAATCACTGTCATTTGTTGTCTTTCATCTGAATCTCACATACACACTTTGCTTTTTCTTACTGTAATAAATCAAATCAAAAAGAAAAGAATCGCTTCTTATATTTTAACTAACATATGCTTTCATTCTACGGCTATGTACGCGTGTATACTTTTACAATACGCTCACTTTAGTATCTTCTCATTTTCGAACTGAATTGTTTGGTTGGGGCACCAGTTGAACTTTCTTTCCTTCCTTATATCATCGTCTTGACATCTTGTATCTGTATTTCATCGATATCATCTTCCATTCTGTTGTTCTAAAAAAATGATTTACGATGAAATAAAATATACTAAGCAAATGTTTGCTATTGCATGTATTCGTCACAGATCTCGATATAAATCCAGATGAAATATAAAAATTGTACACTTAAATGCACCATTGTCGTCTTGCTTTTTGTGTTGCATTTGAAATACTGACGTAAATTAATTCAATTTCGAATCTAATCGGGGTCGAGTATAATCGACAAAATCTTATGTGAATCGGGGTTACAGAATTACTGAGAAATCCTATCGGTGAAACTTATTTAATTAATTTAGTGCTAATTAGTACCTGATGCTAACAGCAGAGATTTGTCAGAGCCCTGTGGTGGATTCCAGCGAATTCAGACATTAGGATCCAATTGACTTTCAACACTAGGGGTCTGAATGTCGTTGTGCAACCAAGATTTCCATAGAATTTCGTCAATCTCATGGGAATTTACATAAAATCCGATCAGATTCAATTGTTGCAATTACTCTCATGGGTATAAATGTTATAAGCAGACACATTAAAAATAAGCTAAACACATCTGGCTCATACCTAAGCTCTGAGCTGAATGGATATTTGATTAAAGAGGTCTCACTGCATTTTTCTGGTTTTTTACTTCATGAGTTTACTTTGTTGGGTGGAAAATTTTTGTCTCATCAATATACACCTTGCTTAATTTACCCATCGCTTTTTACGGCTAAATAGAATAGTTGCCCACTAGATCTTAAAAATATTGAAAGTATGTGTGAGTGCCTTCACATAGACGTCACGGTTAAAAGAAACTCACATATACACCCTAACACCATTGTCAGCTGCATTTTCTCAAACATTAAGAATGCGGAAAGGTGCCATTATGATGTCAATTTCACAAGTAACTTGTGAGGTATCATTTTAAAAGATGAAGAGAATTCTCGAAGCACACTGTCTGATAAACGTTTCAATTACTTGATAGTATTGGTCGTAGAACGTGATTTGATATCAACGATGAAATACGTGATCGATCAACTTGTAATTAATCAAAAAAGTAGGCGAATTTTATTGGGGTAAGTTGTATAATAAGATATTTTCCATGAAAGTTGTCAAGTTGTTTTCAAACGAGTGTAAATATTTGACTCGAGTATAGAGTGAATAGCTTTCTTCACGGTTTCAAAAATTCAAAGAAACTTGAGCTATATTTTGGTTATTAACATGTCAAGGTCGGAAAGGCACTCAACCACCCCGCCTCCTCTTCCCACCTCGATTAAAGTTTATCGCGTCGCGGCTAACCAATCATAGAAGAAAAAAAACTATTATACTGTGACTCCATGTGTTTCATCAGAGAACAGAAGGAATCAATGGATATTCCTTCTAACACACTGCTGAAACATTGCGATATAAACTGAATCTTTGAAAAGCAAAAATTCAATATGTTCAAATCATGAACTATCAAAATTATCTCTGTATTACATGTATCATGACCAACACTTGAGGTGAATTTCTAGTTGAGGAACAATATACAATAACCTTATAATTACAAAAATAAAATTAAAGACGTTGGTTCTTTAAAGAATGGATTTAAGTAAAAACTAAATTAAATATTTTATGTTCAAATCAATGTTACATAGTGGATATGATAGATCACTATGTATGACGAATACAAATGGATGTGTCTCTTCTAGTCTAATTGGAATAGGACAACTGCCCGGATAGCAGGAGATGTGTGGTTCGAATCCCGCGAGGAGAACATCATTTTTCGTTCTGTCACTATAACATCTAGTCCTCTTTTACCGTCTATGTAACTCAATGTTAGCTTTTATATGCAACCCGACCCGCATGATAAATTATAATAATAATGATTGAGTCAAAATGTTTACACGGAAAGTTTTTTTCCCATGAAAGTATTTCAGATGAATCAGCAGCTGTAAGATGGAAACATTCTTTTGTGCTCGTTTGGAATAGCGTGCCATAAATTGTGTCTATTATCGGACGAGAGAAGTGAAAGAGTCCTTGGAACACCTAAAATAATAGTTTAGACGGAATGGTTCCATAGAAGTTTCTAGGCAACAATTCGTTTATATTTCGCCTATTTGAAAATGTGACAGATGAATGAAAAAGCTAGTCATTTAGGTCTTCAATTACAGATTGAAGAGAGCAGTGACAAAATTTATACGCATGTCCTACAAGAGTAATTTTTGCGGAGAACAAGCGAAAATTTTCAACCTTCTGAGAATCCATCGTAAACTTGTTATGATCTTAAGAATGTATTTTTGTAGATGGATCAATTCTGTAGTATTGAGTGGATTTTAATTTAAAAAATAGATTTATCCAGGATGATAAGTATGAAAAAACAAAATTCCAGTGCTTTACCAGAATACGAAACAGCATCTTTTGTGATGAAAAATTACCTCTACAGTCTTATATAAGAAATACAGTTTCTTTGTCAGGCTACAATATTTAATAGAAAACCTAAGAAAATCTTTCCAACCTTAATCTGATGCCTCAGAGTGTTTTACACCTCTCCCATGCAGTAATAGATAAAAAGTTTCTGAAAACCGATTTCGAAAAATGGCAAAATTCTATTTCATACTCATACTTTCTGCTTCTTCTGAAACACATTCATGTGAAAGAATGATGAACGAACAGCTTTTCTCAAAACTTTCGATTCATCCATCATTAATTTCATGTAAAGTGTATACTCTGCATCGGCAGCTAGTTTATGTTTTATTTCTATGTATAAACACACTACACCCATCTTCACGTTATATCTTTTAAATAAATTACTAGAACTTTCTCATATCCAATGGATGTGTTCGACTAAGATGAAGCCGCGACCCAATTTCTAAAAACTGATTGGCGTGCGACCGTTCTGAATGCTCTCCCAAAAATTTAACTTCAAATATTTTCCTTATTTCGATCAACAAACCTTATGACCATGCAATTAAATATACTGTTGAGGTATGTCGTTCGCTGTTTAATCTTTCAAATAAAGCAGTTGCTATATTTTATCGGGAGAGCGAAAATTGGTCGAACGAAAATTAATCGTGGTAAATTAGTCGATACGAAAATTAATCGAAACGAAAATTGGTCGAGAAACGTGTAATAATGTAATTAGCTTGCTTTTATCAAAAACAGAAAATGGTACCCTTCAGCTAAATTAAGAATAAATACTAACTGTATTGTGAAACAATTGTGGAATTACTCACAATCGCAACAAACAATTGACAAGCAAAAAAATAAGACAAAGGAAAAAGGGATTTGATAAATTATGAGCGAGTCCTTCTAATTGTTGTATACGCGCAGGTAGCTGATGAATAATTAAATGGCGTAGTCGTACACTATGATTTAATTTTTTTTTGCTTGGTTCGACATTTTCTCCACAACTTATGACTATCAGTTGCAAGTTTTACTGAAAGGATAATTTTCTTTTAATTAAACTCGATTGTGTTTTATATCAACGAATTTTCGTATCGATAAGTTTTCGTATCGATTAATTTTCGTATCGATCAATTTTCGTTCGATCGATTTTCGTAGATCCATTTTATCATTGACAAAGAATCAGTATTTTTTCTGCTTTCTATCCCTCATCACATTTACTCAATGATACTCGAATCAGTTTAAGTTCTCACTTTCTTTTTACTGTCTATTTTGATGCGTATGGTTTCCGAGAAATAAGGATACCACTAATATTTAAAAATCTAATAGTGTGAAGTCACCGATCGATTAACTAGAATCGGTACCGATTATTTCTTCCTGTACATCGTGTCGTTAAATAAAGATTTAACTACTTCAATGATTTTCGTTCAATGCCAAGAATAGCTTGCCTCATTTCTAGCATCTAAGAGATTGGATAATATTCTTGTTAGAAACCGAAATAAATTCACTGTAACAAACCAAAGATTCGAGATTCCAGTCAAATAAATGGATACATTTTTTCTGATTGATGCGTACGGATGCGTATCATTCTTTCTAAATTAAAATCAGCTACTAAAACAGCGGCGAAGAACAAGAGATCTTTCAAACACTTCAAATGATACGTGTATCGAGCAGAATATAGATATGCTTTCCACTTGACACGACATGAATTTAAAAATTGCTAGTGATTGATGACTTCAAGCGAGATTCCGAAACATCTGACTAGCGACTCTATCTCCGGAGCAGAGACGCGGAAGTTAATGGCGATGCACATCAGAATAATGCTTGGTATTTTGTTTCATCATGCGATCGTCATCATCAAATGATGAATATTCATTTCACTCCATTATTAGTATGGTCTGCTTTTATGACAGGATTCAGGCACAAACAAAGATAGTCACTAAGGTCAAACCAACAGAATACCGTTGCAAAGCGATTTTTATTTTTATTTTTATTCAAGACAACCCATCTCTTGATCATGATGAAATTTTCACTGATAAAAATTTGGAAAAGTAATTTCGAGACATTTGATAGGATGCAAAAGGATTGTTCAATATTTGAGCGGATGCAAAGCTAAAGTTGACAATAATCTTCATATTGCAGCTGGGTTTGATTCGTACACTAAGAGTTTGAGATGTTATTTTCTTTTTTACGTCGAATAAAAATTTGATGAACAAATCGTTTCAACAAAATAGATTTTTTATCTTCTTCATGTAATGTCGAAGAATAAAAAATGATACATGCGCGTCCTTTTCTAACTTTTTCAATGTAAAATGAACCAAGAGAGCGAATCCTGTCTTTATTTTGTCTCTTTCTCACTCTTTAATATGATACCCCCTCCCTACACTCCAAGGAAAACAATCAAATATCTCACAAAGAAACGCTGATAAAATAATACAAAAATGTCATAGAAGAAAAGCACGGGAACATTCCTATGCCAGAAAACATATTTCCTGGTATAAGAGCAGGTTCGAGAATCTCATCATGTAAGCAAGAGTTTTCTGAAGGGGAAATATAATTCAATCCGATTATAATATCTCATTGAAGCTTTCCGTCTTTCACTTACTTTCTCTACACAGCAATATTCGTGTTACGAATAACTCAGCTCTAGATATGTTGAGTATCTTGATCAGTTTTGGTTAAATCAAAGCAACATTCATTCATGTTCAGGTAGGTTCTCCAGAGAACTAGATGTCCATCCTTTCATGAATTCAGTCGAAGGGTCATCCGTTTAGAAAAAAGAAAACAATATGAAGTATAAATTCAAAATTGAACCCTTGCATTTCTCACTACTGAGGATGTACACAACTGATATTTCAGTCGAACCAACATTACGAAAGATATTTTCAATGAGCTAAAACATTACACATTATTTAGATATCAAACTTCAATGTTCGTAAGTCAAATTTGAAATGCAGCAAAGTGTTTGAAAAAGTGAAAAACATATTGTGTCTGATTTGCAAAAGTGTAAGTGTTTCGTTTTAGTGAGAATTGTGCTTCATTGAAAAGGAGTTTTGGTGCTGTAAATACTGTATAATTGTGCGTGTTTTTTATCGAGTATTATTAAGCAGAATAAGAAATATGAGTGCTACATTTCATTCTCCCCGGAAACACGTCGCGAAGCGTCTTTTAATGATATGATGAGTATAAATAGATTCGATAAGCTATTCTTTAGGTGGCGTGATCCATTACCGGCATTTTATTCAAGTTCATAGGAGCTTCTCTGAACAATAGATATGCACCAAAATAAAACGGTATTTCTGGAAAATGAGACAAGGGTAAAAGCAAGGATAGTGAGAATTTCTCAAGCACGAACTGTTCTTTTTGAAACAAGAGTGTAAACAGTGTGCAATATTTGTCGATGTTTTGTGAGACGGTCGACTTAAAATAAACACATTCATTCTTTGCATCCCGATAATTAGGAGTCAAATGGTAAATAAGCCTTAATCGAAAGTCAAGGATATTACTTTTTTATTCAGCATTCATTAAAATAGTCTTGGTTGATTAGATTCAAATCTGTGTGTATAATATATGTTCAATTGAATTAGATGAGAAAGTTTTCTTAACCCATAGTGGGTTCCTGAAAGAATAGTTACGGAAATACCTATGTAACGATGGTTTTCCTAGGAATCAGTAAACACAGATAAATAGTTTATCAGTGATAGTCTTCTCCATTCGGGTTATTTAATAAAACAGGTTTCTTGCATGGCGATTTGTTAATATTCCATGTATCAATTGTACTGCTAAATTCCCATGCTTTCGTCTCATAATTGTTTGTAAAACACTGAATCGGAAGAATATTTTCCTTTTATTAATTTCTAGCAGAGATGTCCATCGCTGCTGGTATTGTGCCGCTGCCGCGCCGCAATGAGTTCCGAAAAATCTGATTTTACCCACTCCGTGATTCTCCGAAAAGTAAACATTGCTGCGCCGCGCCACGATGGCAAAAAAGCAAAAGTTGCCGCTGCCACGACGCGCTGCGATGGCAATAAAAACTAAGTTGCCGCTGCCGCGCTGGTACCTCGGCGTTATAAATAGTACGATCTACAGGAAGTTCCCTGTTCTCTAATAAAAAATCGATTATATGACATACAATTCGTACGAATTATTAGGTCAAATATCAGAATATAATTCAGGACAACAATCATGCATTTATTAGACCTTCAATTGAGTAAAGAACATACTGTGAGTAAGCGAGAACACCTGTAAACTTGAAATATTAAATTAAATAGAAAGCATTCTATGAATAAAATAGAGTATTCTTATTTCGTTTGAATAGCTGATATTTTAGCATTGACAAAGCGAGAGACTATAGCAACTTACAGAAAGCAATTGGCCCTATGGAAACATTATTTGATATGCGCACGAAGTACTTGAGAATCTTAACTAAGAAACTCATGCGCTATAGATAAATCTTGAGGTCTGGCTAGCTGGACTGCATGGAAAAAAGGTTCGCCTGATGTGACTATATAGTAGTAAGTGAATGAGACAATATAGATTACAATATTTAAAACAAAATATCTGCCATTTAAAATTCTTACATCTAATGATGATTGAAACATTTTCGTTTGTATAGTTATGTATCTCCATTATAAATGAGGTAGAATATAAATTCTTGAAAATCTAGTAGCATGGTCCTACATCAAGTCATCATATAATTACGTGATGCCAATGTTCATATATCAGTTATATGATTAAAGAGCAACGAAAATGAACTGATTGAGAAAGGAAACATTGGTTTGCTTTGAATCAAACTGAAACAATCTACTTACGTATTGTAGGTTCTACAGAAAAAAAATGAAATTTCAACCGCTGCCGCGCTGCGCCGCGACGATAAAAAAAGAAAATTTGCCGCTACCACGCTGCGCCGCGACGCCTAAAAAGCGAAAGCCGCCGCCACCGCTCTGACGGCAGCGGCGCGGCAGTGGTAGCGGCAGCACCGCTACGGACATCTCTGATTTCTAGTTCATCCGAAGATTATACGAGTTCACTTATGTTTTGTGCGCTACCTCTTATACTTTAGTTCTCTTCTCGATCTTAAATTGTGCTATATCTGCACCTGAAATCAACAGTGAAAGCAGTATCCTTTCTCAATTTAATCTTCATGGAAAGAACGGCAAATGTGACTATTTAAATTAAAATTCTGTTTAAAGCTGATTCAACGCGTTCATTCGTGAAGAATCTAATATAGAATCTACCACAGACGTATCAAAGTTTCTGTTTTTAAAGATCATTAAGACCAAGTGCTCACGAATAAATTGAATACAAACAGGTAATTAAGAAGTTGGACTTATCTTCATCTTCATCTGACGAACACTTTGGATTACTGTTCTTGGCTCGCACTTAATCACTTTTCGAAAGAGAAATCAAAACCGAAGACAAAGATTCGTAAAGAACGATAGATCGATGCCGCTTTCTGACATTGCCATATCGGTTCCTGTTCGTTTTTGGATTATTCTTATCTTCTACATTCCATCGATCAGCTGCTCTTTGTTCATCCTGTATAATTTTGCTGTGCACCGAACGCTACGCCAAGCTCTGAATAACCATGTTATTGCTCTTCTTCTTTTCATCAATTTTATTGTTCAGTTAACAAGTATTCCATGGAGTCTTAATTATTATCGTCTGGGCTATGTTTGGCCACAAAATGCTGCTTTTTGTCTTACATGGGATTTCATCGGTGAAACTTTATATATTACAACAACACTTCTGTTCGCTTGGGCAACCATTGAACGGCATATTCTTATTTTTCACGATCATCTATTAGCAACGAAGTGTAAATTTATTACCTTTCATTGTTTACCCGTAGCGGCAATCCTCCTGTATTGTATGATTTATAATACTGTGATAATTATTTTCCCATCTTGTAGAAATGTATACGATTATTCTCAAATAGCGTGTGGTGATCCCCTTTGCCTTTATGATGCCGCATCCATATCTTTGTGGGATGTTATCGTAAATGATATGATACCTACAATAATTATTATTTGTTCGAGCATTCTTCTGCTTGTACGTGTCCTCTATCAAAAAACTCGAATTCATCGACGGGTCCGTTGGCGAAATCATCGAAAAATGACGATTCAAGTGCTATCGATTTCAGTTCTCTATCTTGCTATATACATACCAAGTATGATAGTGGAATTCATTCATCTTTGTGGTATTCCTGAAGAAGTGGGCGCAGATTTTACGTTACATGCAAATTTCTTTGAATTTTACGGCATCCTTTTATTGCCTTTCGTTTGTGCTCTGTCAATGCCTGAACTTAGAAGACAAATGAAACGAATAATTTCGTATCGCTGCCGACCAAGACGAGCAGTAGGTCCTCAAACAATGGCCTTAGCACGCCTTGTAGTTGGGGCGCAAATAACAGCAACTGCCACTCATCCATAGCCTCTATTGTGTTAGCCAATTTTTTCAGGACGCATGGCGTATTGGTAAATCTTGTTAATCGATAACATGATTAATAAAAATAACGAACTAAATAAAAGAGTTTCGTAACGGCATAGTTGGCTAAACAATAGAAGAGAACTCACGCTTGTCTATACTTTTCTTGAATCAAATAATCAAGTTCGCAGATATTTTTATTGTTGTATTTACTATCGGAACTCATTAATAATCGAACATTACGGATGCATTACTGTGATGACTGATCATAGAAGCAGACAGTATATGACATTTCTTTCCGTTGTTTTTCATCCAGCCGAAGTCACATAAGATGTCGTTATCGGTGTCCTGCGAGTATAATGTATGAAATAATCTTTCAGGTACTGTTATTAAAACCTGTTAATTAAATCCCTGTTGGAGTAATATGCAAAACGCACTAGTGTTGATAGTATTGTAAAAGACAGAACTAGTTATTATGTCTTGGTTTATAAAGTTCAATTTGAACCTAAAACGTTTTGTGCGGGAAAGGTGTAAATTACTGTGTGTTACATTAATTGGGGGTATAGACTAAAGAACTTTTACCATTTTGAGGAAACAATCAGCTCTTATTTATTCCCTGTGTTTGTTACATTCGGTGAAATTTTTAATGTGTCTGTCACATCTGTAGCAATTTTTCCGGTCAAATGTTGATTATACGTGTATGTGGAAGGTTGCATGAATGTCACAATAGCTCATACTATCAACTTCAACATTTTCTGGTGAGTTGCGTTCAATAAAATGACACTCGAATTCATTTTCAACTTTGAAAACGAATAAAATTCCAACTTAATCTTATAATTTAAACTATCAGTTCTTTCAGATCTTCACTTATGACTTATCTTCGAAATATTCAATCACAAGTACTTGATGGTGAATGTTAAAGATAATCAGAAATCAAACTGAAAACATTACTATTACTGTGGAAAGAATATTAGACTTAAAAAGAAATTCTTATTAACGGAGAAATCTGTAAGATTTTATTCTTATAAAGTTAAACTGTATCACAAGCGCGCGCGTCAGTAGTATATAGCTAAACATTTGATTGACGGTAAGATATTCGGAATTCCGGAACTTTACAACAATTGTATATCTGCCAGTGCGGTGAAGTTTTTTTTTCTGTGACAAGGAATCTCCTATTCAATAGTATTAATGATTAATTACGATATAGATCTTGCCAACCAGAATAAAAAATACGAGAACGCAGAATATCGAACTTGGATGAATTGCTGCTCCAGGAATAAAAGCCACAATCTAATATTGGAATTGTTTACCTGTTCTATATTTAATCTCAATAATACTTTTAAATAATTGCGTATCTATATGAAAGAATTGTTAAGTGAAGTTCATATCTATCATCCTGCTACAACAAGATAGAGCATTATTGAACATCATGATATGTTTTGGTCAAATATTGTCAAAATCTGAGAATTGAACACAAACAATTAGACAGATACCTACATACTTATCTTCTGTCATTTCATATATAGATGGAACGAAACATGTTTCAGGTTCTTGTTTCCAATTATTATCTCTTCTTGTGCAAACTTGATCTGATAAACACAAAAGATCATCAACAGATAAAGCATCTTTTTATTAAATTAGATTGACAAAAGAATACAGCCAATGTAGATTTCTCTACTTAAACTAATGCTTGTACTTCATTTGCATCCTCTACCGTGATATTTCAAACCATACATGCATCATCACTCTTTTCTTTTGCTCATATTTTTTAGCAATGCATTTATTGGTACACATTCATAGAATGGAGATGTTCTAAGTTTCACGAGAAATTAAAAATATATTATAAGAACTTTTCTATAAGTATCCGTAGTCAGTTTCGTCCTTTACATTGAGGAAATCGATAATTGAATTCTTTTTATAACGATCCTCTTATGCCTTATCGAAAAATAAATGCATACTATGTATACTTTAAAAGTAAAATATACTTGCTGCTAAGCCATAGATCTTGATAATCTTACCATTGCAACATATGTCTTTACACATTTTCCCTCTTTTGCTTCTGTCGTAGAAGCTATTGCCCTTATTTGAAAATGAATTGCGAAATTTAAAAAGAAATGCATTACTTTACTTCTGCAATAGGCGCTAGACTAGCTAGTAGTCGGTAGGTGATTACGAGCATAAATATCTGTATGGTACTTAATAAGATTGGACAAGTGTTACAATCTTGCCTGAATACATTTTCTCCCCCGAGAAAATTCCCAAAGTTTCAGCTGAAAATATAAACATCGAATATGTTAATTTCTATCGTATGTAAATTATTGAGAGTATTCGATTTGTGGTCTTTTGTTTATTATTTCACTCTCATTTGATTGGTAGGTTAAAAAGCAATCGTAGTACAACGAAATATTGATTGGAACTTTTTCGATGTGTATCTTGATGTGACACAGTTTTACTGAATTTAAAAACAGCTTCAGTATCGAGTTTAAGCAAACGATTTAGTTGATTTCACCCGTAAACAATAAAATCGACAAGCTAAGTAGTGAAAATCGAAACATTTAATCGATTCTTCCAATCGCTGTCTTGCGATGAATCACACACAAGTTGGTAGCATTGGAGTGATCTGAGGCGAAAATAATTGCGAACGTTGATTGATTATTATTCGAACGAACAAGGGTACTGTAAAATTACCGTAGAAAACGAAGAACATCACGCTAATAATAAAAGAAGAAAGAACATTCATCGGGTGCACAAGTCTCAAATTTTATCTCGAAAGAGACTTTATTTGTCCACGAGTCCATGGACATCTGATTCAAGATATTCAAGAGTGTTTCATTTTCCAAAAAACGAGAGAAAGATCTATTCGATATTTTGCACTGTGCTGTCGACTGTACGGCTTGTCCAAGCGTAACGCTGTGACATTTTGGCAATCATTTTTTGAAATATCTGGAGAACAATGATAACTAGAAAGCTCATTCAGACGCCATTCGACGCAGCTCGACAACTTCTATCTAAACTACAAATTTGATATTTTTAGGTTGAACTCTATAGTTTACAGAAATGGTTTATAGTCACGTAACACTGTGACACAGAAGGACCCTAAATTTACAACCCTCTGACTCATCTTTCAATTCCTTGCAAACAACGGTCTCCAAACAAATTAGCCCTGGAACCGAGTATGTAGAGCATGAAAAGAGCTTTTCAATGATAAAAGGAATGTTCTCGTCACTCTCGTTATTCATATAAAAAGGGAGAAAAGACAACGTAACGCTGTGACATTTTTCGTAACGCTGTGACACTCTTTTTTGTCAATCAATTTTAGGTAACTTAACGTGCTTAGATCTATTTAATTTTTACAGTGATTGGTCTTTTCTCTATATATAACCTGTGTTTAAAAAATCAAATAGCTACGGCGAACCGGAACCCCGTTATGAGTACAGAAAGTTGGAAAATCTACAATAATTAAAAATTTGTCTTCGGTAGTGAAAGTTAAAAATAAATGTGCCGTTTTGTAGACATTTAAATTCTGTATCAAATGGTATGATAATCAGACGTTTTCGAAATCGTTTCTCCCTAGAGAAATTAAAAATACGATTTCTCAAAAGTTTAAAACGTCGTTTTGGTATCTGAAACACGATCTTTTTTGAGAAAGAATATTAAATTCGTAATCAGCGCAAAAACCTGCATCCGATGGTGTGCCGAGATTAGTCGATCTGGAAAAAAACTTTTTCAAAAACTTCATCACCGAAGTAGCGCGTTACGTGGACAAGCCGTTTATATCCACATATTAGATGCATTTTTGTCTTCCGTACTCATAGCATCATTTAGACAGTTTGACATATTCGATTGAATAGAAACAAACCAATGAAGATTGAAGTAGAGCTTCGTTCAGTGAGGTAACCTCACGAGCATTCTAGGGACGCAATGAAAAGAGGTGGTGTTTTGATCAAACAACTGTAATGACATTGAGCATGGCCTGGATGTAGCACATGAACAAAGAGCTAAGCCAAATACTCGAAGTACTTGAAATCCTAGGTAATCGTGCATTTAACAAAATTGTACTCATATAGAATGCAATTAGTAACTGATTGATCTCTCTATTTTATATAGATGTTTGGTCAATTTGCCTATGTGATGCATTCTCGTCGAATAGAATGAATTTGCTGCTGTGAAATTAAGAGTCAGTCAGAATACGGAGGTCAGTGAAAATACAACTCACCCTCACAAACACGCACACTTGCACTTAAATGGCAAAAAAACTATAAAAATAAAATTTTGATTCATGACTTTACCAATTTGCTGATCGCAGAACGTATGTGTCATTTCTAAATATACCAATGAAATTTTCTCTAGTGAGATCTTAGGACATTCGTGCGCACTTGTACTCGAAGAAGTCCGTACTTGCACAGTCAGGCTCACTGAAAACGCCCATCAAACTCAAATTAGAACGTTACGTCGATTTTATCTAGAGGAACCAAAAAGGTCCCATGTCTAATAAGTCATAGCTGCAATCATATCGTCAAGTCATATTCGATCTAACTATCATAACCATGAGCATGATTGATTTTATCATCAATCGTATACTGAATTAGCATAGTTTCAGTGAAAAAAATAGTTATGGCTTGTCAATGTTCTTATATTCCTATTTGTTACATGAAAAGGCGTAAGGGTGATTATAATGTCTTATTTTTCGAAACCTATTCCTAAAGTAGAACAAATTTGTTGAATCTCCAAGATTTGGTAGTGGGTTCATTTTTATTAATTTTCATATAAGTTGCTAAATTACATGAAATAATACGAAGTCATAATTTTAGAGGACAAGAAATTATGAAATGAAGATTTAATGTAATCAAGAGTATTTGGAGTGTTAATAAATATGTGAACTCAATTATTTTGAACCACTAATATGCTTCGTGATTTGAATGAGTTTTTGAATTTTAGCTTTGTCCATGCAGACTTGTGGTAATTCTATGCCGTCCTGATAGAATGCACCATTTTTGAGTTCATGAACAGGCGTGTTAAAGACATGCAAGACAGAATCGGCTCCAAGTTCAGCTGATCGAGCTCCTGGGCCATGTTTATTAATATCAGTGGCACAATAACCTGGACAAACAGAATAAACGAATATTTTTCTCTCACCAGAGTGCTGTTGTGCTTCAATTCGAGTAAGAGCAAGCAACGCCATCTTGGAAACACCATAAGCCAAAAAGGGCATATCAGTGGGATACCCACTTTTTTCAAGATTATTGGATTCGAATTCTGAAATAAATTCTTCAACAAGACAATCGAGCTGTTCTGAGGTTAACGTCGTTGATGTGTATTTGTCTTGAAGATCTTTCGAACAATAACCTAATACCATTGGGCCTACTCCGCTGGCAACGTTGATAACACGACCATGGTCGCGGAGTAAAGGAATTAAGTTTTCATTGAGTATTTTGACTCCGTAATAGTTGGTAGCTAGTGTTTCTTGAACTGCCTCAATGGAGTCATCTATTGGTGCAATGCCGGCATTGTTGATAATTACATCCAATTGGCCCCCGTATTTTTGTCTTATTTCATTGGTAGCAGCAGAAATACTCTCTTTTGATGATGTGTCCAACTGAAGAAGGTACACATTCATCGGATAACCCAACTGGGCAAGTGCGTTTTCCCCACGTTTCAAATCACGACTACCAAGAAGAATGAGATCATTACTAGTCGATGACGGTTGTTTAATAAATTTCTTGATAACTTCAAAACCAATACCTTTATTTGCACCAGTAACAAGAATAATACGTTGTGGCTTCATTGTTGATGACATGTCTCATATAAAAATGCACGAATGTGTGTATCCTTGGTCATGATAAATACCAGTTTCGATCATTCTTTCTTGTCAGTTACACGTGTGTGTGTGTGTCTTGATAGAACGAATGAAGAGATTAGACTCACGCCATATGCCGTAAACTGTTACCTTTAGAAATTTTCGAAAAACAAATTGATCTATCAAAAATACAGAAAAAGAATGCAATCTGCTTGTCCTCACCTCTTACTATTCACCAATCGATTATTCTGTCCAACTTAAATGAATATTAAATCAATCTTGATCTGTATCGGAAACAATTAATGCAATGTTGAGATCAATTTTTCTGACGCGTTTCGTGATTTTCATTATGATAAAAAAAACCTGATATTGATAGTAGCTATATATTCTATTTATTCTTCTTTATTTTCTACTACTGTTTGTTCTGGATTTTTATAATTGGATCTAATTGATAAGAAGATCTGATTGAAAACAATCAAATTATAAAATCGAACACCTTGGGGTGTACCAAAAATTTTTGCGACATTTAGTGTTTTTCACCTATATCAGCTGAAACAAAAGACAAAACCTTGCATTTGTTTTTGGAAGATATACTTTTCGATTCTCTAAAAACCGGTTTTTTTTCATCATAATTTAAAATAATAGAATTATTAGTTTTTACGCCTCCAATATCATGCCTAGCTATATGATATGCATTTATGTAGCTGTTTTTTGAATAATTTATATTTTTCTATACTAACGAATATTTTCCATTCAGAAATAACAGACTGCTAGATAATTCTTCTAAGTGCTGATCGATTAATTAGATATTTAAGATTTATTCTTTCCATTAGACAGAAGTTTCTACAAAATAATACTTTAGAATTTACAACATTTTCTCAGTAAATTACTCTTCTACAGCAAACTCCTCTTAAGAATGCGAAATATCGTCAAAACGAGTTTACTTGCACAGTATCTTGAAGAAAAAGAAATATTTTTTCTACTAAAAGCATTGAAAACATTTGTGAAAATGATTGCATTGAATAAAGAATTTGAGCATCGCCAAGAATACAGTTTTCACAGCAGCATATCAAACAGATAACATTTATTAGATCAAAATAAATTCTAACCGCGTACAGACAAATTATTATGCAAGAACAGTGACATGTGATCGTATTGATTATAATTAGAGTTTCTTCACTACATGTGTATAAGAGGAGAAACTCAGAAAAAAAATATAGAGATATATGACAAACACTAGATATCGCAAGATGTTTCGTACAGTCATTACAGTGTGTTAACTTAGAAGTGATCTACTACCACTACATGATATCGGAAAAAATGCCTCTTTCAAAGAACATTTTGCTTAGTCGAAGGAAAAGAATTTGGTTGATAAATAGATCTCATAATCTTTAGAATGCCTTGAAGTTTTTGATAAAAGTAGATCTTTTCTTCTCAACATATCTAAGATTGAACAAAAGCAAATGTTTCGTAAAATTTGAGAATTTTTTTTCATACTGAATGACTCAAAAAGAATGTGGCTATTTTGGCTAAATAGTTCACGGCATTCAAGGATCATAAAACCTGCATATGGGCTAAAATTTAAATAGAAAATCCTTTCTTTCTAGTTTTTCATAAGATTGAATACTTATTCTAAGGAACATTCCGTTGCTTTAGAAGAAGAACAATCTTTAGTATCGGTATATCCAGGTTCCAACGTCAACTAGTCTTGTTATCAACTCTCTGTCTCTTGTATAAAAGAATTTCTTCAATTTTTTAGCTGTAAGTAATGTCGAATAAAGGGTGCCGATGTGGGTGTACGTTTGTAGAATTGATGTAAGACTCACACTCTCACACCCCATTCAAACATTGCTACGACCATGCCGAGGCTCCTTTAATCCTTTTGACTGAAATATTCCTAGATGACGATGCGGTTTCATATTAATCCATAACCGAAGATGATGACAAAATCCGTGCTGTTATACATTTCATATTCATAATCATATATTAGATTAGTCGATAAATTTCGTACATTTCAATTTGAACTGACTCTTCAGAATTGTATCTATTTCCTTTCACAAAAATTCATTTCGGTATTATTCGTTTGATCTTTTCCAATTAACGTGTAAGTTTATGAAAAATATATTAATAACTACTTAGTCGGTACACTTAAAATCTTCAATGACACTTCGAGTAAACATCAGACATGGTACATTTTAGTACATCAAACAAACGATTACTTCAAGAATCTCGATAACCATGAGGTGTTCTGATTATTTTCGATAGTCAAGAACATTAATTAATCAAATTTCAATAGACATGATTCTGTATAAATCTCTCTCATGCACTATCATAAATTTAGTTTGCAAACAGTTCAATGAAGATGATTCATACACACACGAGTCCTACTCTCGTTGCATCAGATCGAATCATAAATATAGAAAGAAAGAACTTACTACAGGTATGTCAATAAACCCATTGTATTTGCTCGCTATTTCAAATGATTCAAAACTATATTCAATTCCTAAATCTTCGATGACATTTGGATATGTTTCAATAGTTTCTTTAGTGTGCGTATCGTTGGAATAATTGATGTTCCTGCTATAAGTCAAAACTGTACATGCTTGATCTTTTGATCCTATCTAGATTCGATGATGTCAACTAAAATTGCGAATGATTTCACATTTGAATCAAGTATAATACTTCATCGTTCGTATCAACTAACCTACTTTGGCAAAAAATCCTTGCGCTCATTCAACATTGTATTCGAACCGGAAACAATCAGCAGGTATTGAAATCATAAAGAATATACATCCGCCACATCTATTGACGAATGAAAAATTAATGCCATCACCTGTGCTGACACCTTCGAGTGCTGCTAAAGCCATGATTTAAGAGAGTAAGGTTAATATCACTTGAAGTTAACCAATATTATGGCCATCTGTATCAAAGGTATATGAATTGAACCCACTAGCCACAGTTCTATGTTTGTGAGCATGGATTTTACATGGATTTCTTTACTCTTCAATCCGGCGATCAACGCATTCTTCTTGAAAATGGCTTGATCTTTATGTATATTCGAATCATCCGAGCTCGCCTTGCAGCGTACACAACCATAGAGGTTGGGTTGCAGCCACTTTCATGAAACTGGTTCGCTTACTTATTAATCACGTTCTTGTTCTTGGATTAAATTTAGCGTTGTTTTTTTTCTCACTCGCAGTGATGTGAAGTGGGCTGAAACAAACTTTGCTGATTAGGTGCTCATTTTGCCACCTCACATTATGTACATGTTTTTCCCCTGATTTTCAAAGTACTATATATGAGTCATTAAAATAGCTTCTTTACTATGTAAGATGATAAGTTCTTTTTTGAATGCACATTTTCCACGATGATGGTCGGTGCATGGAAAGTGTGAGAGAGACAAAAGAATCAAAAGTCAATGTTGATGCATATCAGAATAATGCTTGGCATTTAGTTTCATCTTTCGATCGTCATCATCAAACGATGAATATTCATTTCACTCCTTTATTAGTATGGTCTGCTTTTATGACAGGATTCAGGCACAAACAAAGATAGTCACTAAGGTCAAACCAACAGAATACCGTTGCAAAGCTACTTTTATTTTTATTTGTATTTTTATTCAAGACAACCCATCTCTTGCTCATGATGAAATTTTCACTGATAAAAATTTGGAAAAGTAATTTTGAGACATTTGATAGGATGCAAAAGGATTGTTCAATATTTGAGCCGATGCAAAGGTAAAGTTGACATAATCTTCATATTGCAGCTGGGTTTGATTCGTACATTAAGAGTTTGAGACGTTATTTTCTTTTTTACGTCGAATAAAATTTTATCAACAAATCGTTTCAACAAAATAGATTTATCTTCGTCATGCAATGTCGAAGAATCAAAAATGATACATATTGGTCTTTTTCTTACTTTTTTAATGTAAAATGAACCAAGAGAGCGAATCCTGTCTTTATTTTGTCTCTTTCTCACTCTTTAATATGATACCCCCTCCCTATACTCCAAGGAAAACAATCAAATATCTCACAAAGAAACGCTGATAAAATAATACAAAAATGTCATAGAAAAAAAAGCACGGGAACATTCCTATGCCAGAAAACATATTTCCTGGTATAAGAGCAGGTTCGAGAATCTCATCATGTAAGCAAGAGTTTTCTGAATGGGGAATATATTTCAATCCGATTATAATATCTCATTGAAGCTTTCCGTCTTTCACTTATTTTCTTTACACAGCAATATTCGTGTTACGAATAACTCAGTTCTAGATATGTTGACTATCTTGATCAGTCTCTGTTAAATCAAAGCAACATTCATTCATGTTCAGGTAGGTTCTCCAGAGAACTAGATGTTCATCCTTTCATGAATTCAGTCGAAGGGTCATCCGTTTAGAAAAAAGAAAACAATATGAAGTATGAATTCAAAATTGAACCCTTGCATTTCTCACTACTGAGGATGTACACAACTGATATTTCAGTCGAACCAACATTACGAAAGATATTTTCAATGAGCTAAAACATTACAGATTATTTAGATATCAAACTTCAATGTTCGTAAGTCAAATTTGAAATGCAACAAAGTGTTTGAAAAAGTGAAAACATATTGTGTCTGATATGCAAAAGTGTAAGTGTTTCGTTTTAGTGAGAATTATGTTTCATTGAAAAGGAGTTTTGGTGCTGTAAATACTGTATAATTGTGCGTGTTTTTTATCGAGTATTATTAAGCTGAATAAGAAATATGAGTGCTACATTTCATTCTCCCCGGAAACACGTCGCGAAGCGTCTTTTAATGATATGATGAGTATAAATAGGTTCGATAAGCTATTCGTTAGGTGGCGTGATCCATTACAGGCATTTTATTCAAGTTCATAGGAGCTTCTCTGAACAATAGATATGCACCAAAATAAAACGGTATTTCTGGAAAACGAGACAAGGGTAAAAGCAAGGATAGTGAGAATTTCTCAAGCGCGCTTTGTTCTTTTTGAAACAAGAGTGTAAACAGTGTGCAGTATTTGTCGATGTTTTGTGAGACGGTGGACTTAAAATAAACACATTCATTCTTTGCATCCCGTTAATTAGGAGTCAAATGATAAATAAGCCTTAATCGAAAGTTAAGGATAGCACGTATCTTATTCGATACTGATTGTAGATTGGACTTGTTCTGCTAAAATGTTTCACACAAAATGTACTTTGATTCTCATCAAGAATAGAAATTCTTTTGAAGCAGATTAAATTCCTAGAAAAGTAATTCCGGAAATGCATATGGAAAGATGCTTTCAATAGGTAATAATAGACAGAAAAATAATGTGCCAGCAATAATCTTATGAATTGAGTCAAATTAATGAAAATGTGTATAATATAGTGGCTTGTAAATTTCCCTTGTATAAATAAAACTAGTGAATTCCTATGCTATCTCTCATAGTTGTCTGTGAAACACTGAATCGGAAGAATATTTTTCTTTTATTAATTTCTAGTTCATCCAAAGATTATACGAGTTCACTTATGTTTTGTGTGCTACCTCTTATACTTTAGTTCTCTTCTCGATCTTAAATTGTGCTATATCTGCACCTGAAATCAACAGTGAAAGCAATATCCTTTCTCAATTTAATCTTCATGGAAAGAACGACAAATGTGACTATTTAAATTAAAATTCTGTTCAAAGCTGATTCAACGCGTTCATTCGTGTAGAATCTAATATTGAATCTACGATAGACGTATCAAAGTTTCTATTTTCAGAAAGCATTACGAGCAAGTGCTCACGAATAAATTGAATGCAAACAGGTAATTAAAAAAGTTGGACGTATCTTCATCTGCATCTGACGAACACTTTGGATTACTGTTATTGCCTCACACTTAATCACTTTTCGAAAGAGAAATCAAAACCGAAGACAGAGATTCGTAAAGAACGATAGATCGATGCCGCTTTCTGACATTGCCATATCGGTTCCTGTTCGTTTTTGGATTATTCTTATCTTCTACATTCCATCGATCAGCTGCTCTTTGTTCATCCTGTATAATTTTGCTGTGCGCCGAACGCTACGCCAAGCTCTGAATAATCATGTTATTGCTCTTCTTCTTTTCATCAATTTTATTGTTCAGTTAACAAGTGTTCCATGGAGTCTTAATTATTATCGTCTAGGCTATGTTTGGCCACAAAATGCTGCTTTTTGTCTTACATGGGATTTCATCGATGAAACTTTATATATTACAACAACACTTCTGTTCGCTTGGGCAACCATTGAACGGCATATTCTTATTTTTCACGATCATCTATTAGCAACGAAGTGTAAATTTATTACCTTTCATTGTTTACCCGTAGCGGCAATTCTCCTGTATTGTATGATTTATAATACCGTGATAATTATTTTCCCATCTTGTAGAAATGCATACGATTATTCGCAAATAGCGTGTGGTGATTCTCTTTGTCACTATGATGCCGCATCGGCATCCATGTGGGATATCATTGTAAATGATATGATACCTACGACAACTATTATTTGTTCGAGCATTCTTCTGCTTGTACGTGTCCTCTATCGAAAAACTCGAATGCATCGGCAGATTCTTTGGCGAAATCATCGAAAAATGACGATTCAAGTACTATCGATTTCAGTTCTCTATCTTGCTATATACATACCAAGTATGATAGTGGAATTCATTCATCTTTGTGGTATTCCTGAAGAAGTGGGCGCAGATTTTACGTTATATGCGAAGTTCTTTGAATATTACGGTATTCTTTTGTTGCCTTTCATTTGTGCCCTGTCAATGCCTGAACTTAAAAGACAAATGAAACGAATAATCTCGTTTAGCTGTCGGCCGGCACGAGCAGTAGGCCCTCAAACAAAGGCCGTAGGACGTCCTCCCGTTGGTGCACAACAAACAGTAACGCGCACTTGACATTGACGTTTTTGTACTGTCTAATTAGTAGATCTTATGGCTTTGTATACATGCATTTTGATCAGTTTGATGAATAATAAACAACATAAGAGGAATGATTTGAACTCATTTCGGTAGGACAAAGTGGTTTCAAATATACAAGGCAATGCAAATTAATCTAATTCGTTCTATGAATAAGTATTCATCTCAAGAGACGAATGCACTACTTCGGTTACTGAAAGTAATCATGTAGAATCGAAAATTACTGCCGTGTGTTGTGATGTCTATGGAAGAGAGAACAGAGTATTCTTTCACTAGAACTTCAATTGTCTCGTTGACATCGGCAAAGAAACATGGGATTTTTTCAAAATAGCACATACAAATTTTTAATAGCAATCATACATGCTAATTTTTCTGGCTTGATTCTCGTCCTACACTCAGTGTTTTAATAGGACAAAATTATTATTCTGTATTTTTAAGTATTAAATCTTAATGTTTTTAACGAAATGCATAACAAAGTTGTTTCATCCTCACTGATACATTGTATAATATTTGGGAAAATGGGGGAATAACGTTTTCTTGTTTCCGATTCCGTTTCCAGTTGGATTAAAAATTTCGGTAGCTTCTGATCCAAATTTTTTTGAAGCAAGCAACTATTTTTTACAAGATTCAGCCTAAATTTTCCGATTTGTTTTACATAAAAGGATTCGCTGAAACTGCTTGAAAAGTCATAGGTCTCAAGTCTGGGGTTACTTTGCAGTCTTCGAATCATAATACCATTGATGATGTGTTACTTCTGATATTGATTTTCTTTCTATATTTTCGATTCTTATGTACGACGATGAATCTCAACATCAATAACGAAGAAATGGTATTGCATAGTTATGTATAGTTCTACTGAACCACAATGATGTAATCGAACTAGTTCGAATAGATTTTGAATGGAGCTACCAATACGATAAATCTGGCTGATTAATAATTCTAATTCCGCTAATAAATTTGATTTCACTACTTTAATTTGCATATTATGTCAATTTCATTTGTTCAATATAAGTACTTTCTTAAAGATGGGAAAAAAGAATTTTTTTGCACGAACTATAATCAAAGAAGAACTATGAATAATGAACATTTTTCATAAGAAAAACATTTTAATCAGTACACTTTTTTCGATCATATTAGCTCTGTTTTAGATTATTCAAAAGACGATATTACTATGCTGACTACAACGATTTTTGACGATACATAGAACAAAAAGAATAATACAAAATATAGAAAGTACTCGGGCATCTGTGATATTCATAAAAAAACGTATAAAAATTTAATCATTAGAAAATTCATTTTACTCCTATTTTATTCGTTTTAAATCTAGAAAACAAATTGTCTGTGAGTGAACGTCTATTTTTCAAATTGACGTTTGACACTCAAACAAACGTTGCTAGAAATGCATGAATCAATATACTTTCAAATTTAAAAGACGATGCATCTAATTTGAATTTCCAAATTTTGGAAATCAATACAGCAGATCAAGGTATTAGTTGTGTTCCCGAAATACTGAGAATATGGTTCGAACTTATACAAAGTTTCTAGTCTTATGATGTCTTTTGTTTGGTCTACGCAAACTATTTAGTTTCATTTCGAACACCGGTACATAATCTTGCTCATGTAATGTTTAGATTATTTCATTTTCAAATGGTACATCTCCTCTGTTTCTTCCATACAGCTTTAGTTTTCATCATAAAGCAACGCTTGGTTAAATAATTTTTCTTTCACAATGTTTTGATTAGAATTCATTGATCTATTCATGAAAATATACTCAGAACAGCGCTTGACTGAATACAGTCGGGAGACACTCATATTCACTATTTGTTACTAGTTAGACATTTTGATGTAGTGAAAACACTGATTCCTGTTCGTTGGATTCAATAGTATGATATTGAATTAATGCTAGTAGAAGAATTCATTGATGATATATATCCCTAGATCAATATTTTCTTTCACACCTTTCGTCAACCTAGACAAGTATTTAAATGCTTTCGTGCGTTATGTAGACATTAAAAGTGATTCAAGTAATGAATAAATGACAATTTTAGATACCAATAATCTTGGAGCAGTCAATGAGAAAAAATGCATCAAAAGGAAATTAGTTTGTCCTGTCTTATTTCTCCTGCAGGTATGCTTTCAGACATGGATATTAAAATATTTGATATTTTACCTGCGACTTTTTATCACACGCAACGTAGTGTTTTAATAGCGAGTTGATGAAGAAAAAAAAGAAGAAAAAACATTGATTGTAGATGAATAGATATTGCTCTTGATGTTGTTGTTGGATGGGCCGAGAGTGATGTTGTCTTATCAATGATATGTCAACACTTACACTATGCCGTAGCTGATGCCTCGTAAAATTAATTTCAATGGTAAACAATCATTTCTTACACTTTTCCACTCTTCCTTCTCGTACATGTAGTGCGTGTAGTTATTCAATGAATGATGATTTATGAGTAGAAAAAATGGCTATAATTTTAAAAACAACCAAAGCTACAGTAACTAAGCACATCAAAATTGCAAGAGCAACAATTTCAACACCTGATTTAGAACATTAGCTGTGGAACTAAAGAAATTCAAGCAATACAACCTAAAGTTAAGAGAGAGTGACCGAAGCCACCGAACATTATGCCACATGAAATCTGACATGTTCAAATCGAGAATTTGAGTCTCAATATGTCTGTTCGATGGCTCTTGTTGAAAAGCCTCGGCATCCGAATTCTCACGACAAAATAGTTCTGCTTTGTTCAGATCTTGAAGTGTGTGTTCTTTCATTCATAACTCATCCATTTATTATTACATTTTTATGAGTAATGTCTCACTTGAAAGAGAAAAAGAACTGTACAAATCGTAATATTAAACAGGTGATGAGTACAACATTTGAGGCGCAAAACATTTCGAAAACTGCATGGAATCAAAAGTTATCTCGAGCACATTTTCCGTGTATTTGATTAACAAAATTTATGAAATACATTTTCACGAAACATTTTCTAAGCCTATCTTAGGGGTATTTAATTCTTTACAAGATGAATTATACCGTAATTTTTTTTAAAGTTTCTTTTACAGAACATTGTATAGAGGTTTATTAAATAGCAACGATGTCGTAGCAGAAATTCTATGCATTTTTTAATTTTATTTACATGAAGATGATTTCGTGATACTTAGTACACAAAGTTTTGAATGTGTACGTAAAGATGAACTTGATAACTTATTAGAGTTTTTAAGTTCGATTCGATCTAAATTTGAAGCATAATTTCGATTATGTTACCGTTCAATCGTTTCGTTAATAATCGACTGTTTTATGAGCAGTCCAATAGTATCGAATTTGTGATCTTTTAGCAGATCTCTTCATTATCAAATGGCTTCATAAACGTGTCATTTTTCTTGTTTCTGGAAAGTACTGAACTGTCAATGCAACTTCTTGTCTAATATTTTTGTTTTAACAAATCCGTGTAGCTTCGAAGAAATATGGCGAGTTCTCTTGAATTGATTTTGCGAACATCTAATGCAAACATGTGTATTCTAGTTGCCGATAGAGGAATGCACTCAGATAGTAAATAGGTTTTTACTGATAGCCAGATAATCAATAAGAGTTCACCAGCAAAAGAATTCGTTCGACACCTTTTCAGTATAATTCAAACTGGTTGCTGGTCTGGATATTTTTCCGATACACATCCACATCTAATACGGTTTGCATATATTTCATCCTAAAAGTCTGAATCATCTTTACAGCAGGTACTGCGCTTAGTGTAGTATTATAGATTTATTGTTACCGAGTTTTCATGGATAAGAAGTGATTGTACTTTTTCCCACAATATTTTTTTGAATCGACCAGACTGTGTCTAAGAGCAGGTTTTTCTACAGTGCAATGGTTATTCTATCGCGAATATTGACTCGATAAAGAATGGCCTTGACTACGTAGCACGACGATCGAAATCGAGATTTAAAAAAATACTTTCTTCTCTTGTTTCAATTTATAAATAAAGATCAACTTCGACAGTGCCATATTTTGTATCAATCTAATTACTTTCTTCAACAACCGTTTAAAAAGTACAGATCTACGATGTTAACTCACTGAGAACCAATGCAATAGTGTTAGCGAATCTTATTACGAGTTTCTATGCAATAGTTTGTGCATTTTTGTAAAATTCTATCCATTTTTTTCTCTCACATTATCAAACTCTTCTTTTGTAGAACTCACGTTTACTATTTTGTTCAAAAATAATAATAAGTGCATAAGCTTAAATCAAGATATTTGCGGTTCCTTCTCTGGGACTAGTAACCAGAGGGATCGAGATTATGATTGTTAGTATATTGGTATCATAGAAATAGGTGAGGAAGGAAGAACACGGAAGTAGATTAATTATATTACCCCATAGCAACGAGGACTTTCGGTTATGAACTATTCATAACATACTGGCAGCTGTAAAAATGCCTATAATACAAAAGAAATGTTTAATAAAACGAACTGAAGCTTGTATAATGGGATTCATGTTTTCAGATTGTTATATTTTGCCATTGAATACTAACTTATAAAAAGTAAAAATACCACTCCAAGTCACATTATGAAAGATTTTGAATACAACAGTATTTTAAATCAAATGACTTTTAGTTTTACGGCAAGATATATAAACTGAAATTAGCATTTAGTTATTAATGTTCGAAAATTCATCATTTATGAATAAAAAATTTTTTCTTCAATATATATACATATATAAATATGAACTTAAAAACTTGAATTCCATATACGTTTTCGATAGAAGTAATAGCCATAGTACTATAGTAAGACCAATAACAAAATGAACTGCAACTATCATATGCATTAAGTTAATTTATCTTTTTAAAAGGTTACACCATAGTTCATCTTGTAAAGAATTAAATACCCCTAAGATAGGCTTAGAAATTGTTTCGTGATGATGCATTTCATGAATTTTGTTAATTAAACACACGGAAAATGGGCTCGAGATAACTTTTGATTCCATGCAGTTTTCGAAATGTTTTGCGTCTCAAATGTTGTACTCATCACCTGTTTAATATTACGATTTGTACAGTTCTTTTTCTCTTTCAAGTGAGACATTACTCATAAACATGTAATAATAAATGGATGAGTTATGAGTGAGAGGACACACACTTCAAGATCTGAACAAAGCAGAATTATTTTGTCGTGAGAATTCGGATGCCGAGGCTTTTCAACAAGAGCCATCGAACAGACATATTGAGACTCAAATTCTCGATTTGAACATGTCAGATTTCATGTGGCATAATGTTCGGTGGTTTCTGCCACCCATTCTTAAGCATAAAATTTTGTATCCGCTTATGTTCCTGTAGAAGGACTTTCTTTCTTCCGATGTCGATGCATTCTATGGACATTCACAAAACACTGCTAGTAATATTCTACATTTGTTAAAACAATCAATGTCAGTGCTGTAGTATCTTGAATACACCAGATAAATTCTTTACCATTAGTCATTGACCTTTTGCTAGAGATCGATATTCACCTCAGTTTTGTCGATTATTGTTTCGATTATATGTGTTGATTGTGAATTTTAAGAGCAACACGCTGGAACATCGTTTTATATTTGTTTATTAAATCCAACTTAAGATAATAGAACTAAATGATCGAGATGTTGTTACACTTTACGAAGAAATTCTTCAATCTCCAAAAAATCATTCACAATGATAAGAAATGTAAAAAATAAAATCAATCGATCTATGACTTATCGTTTCTTGCACATTTTTTTCAATTCGAGAAAGTACTACTGTACTATTGGGAATTACTTCAGTAACCATCATTGGCAAGATGTGTTAAAATTCATCGAGTCATCTGTCTTCTATCATCTAGCTTTTTATTTTATCTCCTCATTTTACAGGTATTGATGAGCTATGTATATCTATTCGAATCACCGAAAAGAAAGAAATGAAGATTTTGTTTCACCTCACATACGTTGAATTTCTGTTGATTAAATGAGAAATGAATCGAGTGTTTCTACTTGGAATACTTTCATAGCGAATGAATTCTGCTTTTTGAAAAGGATTCCTGCTCACTTCATGCACGCGAATCATCGCTACTGTACACATAGAACAATGATTCTCTCACTCTTTAAAGATCAAACATGCTTAAGTTGAACTGAGAAGATTCCATTTTGTAAATCTTATATATATATGTATATCATAATAGAAGATTGATCCCGAAGAAAATAAGCGCTGGGGGTAATAGAAGAACCCTCCTTCTTTTTTTGATAAACAGATGCATAGTTTTGCCGATTCTCAAGTCATAATATTCGCAGAATGTGTTCAACACTATTGTGACACGCATAAAAGAAAATCATTCACATTTTTATTTAGGTATATTTCTGTTGCCATTACTCGTTAATGGTTGTATACCATTGAGTGGTAAAGAGAGAAAGTTAACTATATACTAGAGTTCAACACTGAACTAAGCAATTGTGAAAAATCTGAAAAACTCCTTTTGGCATTCTCAACATTGCGTTGGTTGTCTGAAAAACCTTGTCAAAAAGAACAGACAAGTTAACTGTTTGATAATCGCGATGATCGATAATTGTGACTAGCAGGCAATTGAATTAGGCTGTTAGTAATCCTATTTTTACTTTTCATCATTCAGTAGACTGATAATTTTGTGTTATTAGATAATTAATTCTTGTGTTCGTTTGCTTCTTAACTAAAAATTTTGAAATTAATTGCGATATAATAGAAAATCCCGATGAATCATTTTTGCACTTGGACATACCAGAAGATTTATGATCTTCTATAATGTGAAGTGTAAGCGCTAGGGCTCTGTTCGTTTCGTTTCCATTTTATTGACATTTTGGATGAATGTTAAGTGAAATCTAGATATGGCTGCTCAATATATGCTTGACTGTTTTCACACTAAAGTAGATCGATGACACTCGGTGATTTTGAATAAAGCACAAGTAAAAACGTAGATAGATAACCAAGCGCGAGTACGATTAATATTGAATTTCTTATGATTATATTGCATAATTAAGGGTATATTTTTCACTGAAAGAATTTGCAATTAGGATGTATGAATATAATTATGGCCACTAGTTACATCTAAACACACTGTCGTTTATTTTGTGTATATCAGCATGTTCGAAAAAGAATTCCTTTTCAAATTTCTGAAGAAACTTTCATTTTCTATGTGAATTTCTAATTCAGATGGTACTTCAGTATGTTCTCGAAGAAAATATTCAGTTGATGTTTCTCAACTTCATCAACATTCAATTCAATCTCTATAATAATAAAGTGTGATTAATGAAGACAAAACTTAAGAAAATAAACACGCCGAGAGACTGGAAACCAAAAACTAAATTGTTATTAGAGGTGCACAATTGAAACGGATAGACTTTAATGATACTCGACATTATGAACGAAAAATCTATTGATTTTTAGTGGTTTTTATTCTCTTGATTCTGACATTAGTATTATGGAACTCAAGAGGCGAAGTACATTTTACATCTTAAAAGCAAAACAGAGCTTATGCCAGTGTTAGAAGCGTTTTTGACAATGAATTACTACCAAACTCATCTTTAATCTAACATCATGGATTTTCTACAATATTTTTAATCAATCGATGGAAATGACACGTCGAATATGGAAAGATATATTTAAATGTAGTTGCGTTGATATTTGGACATGAAGAAGAAACTTAAAGATATAAAGAAGCATAAAAAATATACATAACTCAAATATTTCGAATCGGAATGCATCATTTATTAGGAAATACAGTACAAATCGATCAAGTTTGATATTTACTCATATAAGTGAAACGAAGTATCAAAACTTTTGATCTTATACAAACTAAAAGTTAAGTTGAGCCTTGGCTCTCTGCTTTTTTCCTGTATGTTCTTAAAATCAATGCATAGTAATCTACTAAATCCTATCGATTAATAACATTTAACATCTATCTATTATGAATATGATTGAGTATGTTGGCATGGTTAAAGTTTTTGTGTTGTAGCTAAACGTGTATTATCACGTATCAATGTATCTGTTTAACTGATATAGAATCAGTAAAGTACTAAGAACAAAAAGAAGTGCGATTCGATATTCTCGTATTACTTTTCTTCTGCTACGATTACTCTAACTAAAGTTACCAACCTTTGATTGTCGTGTCATCAAAGTCGAAAGTTTCTGTTCGATTAAGTAGCTTATAGATGCAACATAGTATTTTTTACACTCTTCGATCAGTTCGACAAAGAAAACAATCAACAGATTTGATGAACACAATATGAAACAGTCTATTTGAAAACTCGAATAGAGTAAATTTAGATTCTCCTATTACTAAACATCTTCACATTATCGAACATTAAATTAATTCCCTTCACTGGCAAGTACAAACAGAATTCCTGTGAATTTACGCATGGACTTTAATCTAATTCTTGTATTACATATCCATGCAGGCAAACATTAATATTTTTAATGTTTTTCAGAACACTTGTCAAACGGTGCATCAATGAGAAGGTGACCATAGGCTTGGGTCAAAAAAAAAACAAAGATAATTTATTTCCTCGCTGTTTACTGTGACTCGTTACAAGGATACTAATCAACGGCTATTTTTGTTATCATCGATTGAAAAATTCATTAACAAACATAGTGGCTTAGTGTCTATACTGAAGGACATGCGGCGATGAACTAATGCTTTCAAAACTGGTACTGTCACTATTATATGAACAACAATATTCAACAAATACTTACAAGTATGAACAAATTGTTCATTGTGATAGAAAAGGATTTAAGATGTTATTCGTACGTTAATTTTATGATGTTGTGATTCATAAGTTACTTCGAAAGAAAATCGAATTTATTCTACCGTCATTTTAAATTCAACAACAACAATAACAAGTAAATTGATTAAATACTTGAGCTCTTTAGTAGCAGTGTGCACATGGTACAGGTGTTGATAGGACAGAGCAGAGTGCGGAAAAGTCACCCTGTAAACACCTCTAGTATATGGTACATAAATGAAATGTTTTGATCAAATAGAATGACAAATATTACTTATAATTTCATTAAAAGTTATATTATTTAATATCTCTTCGAGAATAATTAGGCTACAAAAATTGAGAATTTCACCGACATCAATGTGAAGATAAGTATATAATAATCGTCACAACTATAGTTTCTCATAACAGAAATCAAAAGAAAAACTAAAACCGAGTTGTTTTGCTACTACCAATACTTAATTGAAAAAAGTAATCCTTCATAAGAATCACAGAAAATAAATGTAACATGGATATCTATCATAAGAAATCATTAAATTATATGTCTTGATTAACAATAATGAATTCATTTTAATTTACATAATATAAAATATTTTTGTCTTTTGAATCTTGCTTAAGATATTCTTTTTCAATCAATGAATCAATACATTTCTATAAGATAAATGCATATAAATTCGAGTTGTTTTCTTTTTAATCCTATTCAAGAAAAGAGTTTTACCTTAATCGAAGGAACTTTAGGTTGAAAACGCGAACTTAACTTTTCGATGACTTCTTGCACTAACACTGTATATGTTAAAGTTTTTTGTTGTTTCATTATTTGAACGATACGTGCCTAGAAAATAAAATAGAGTAGATACATCATGAAATCTATTATGCTTCTACTTGAATAGTCAATTGCCGATCTTGTTCAATTGTTTTATTTAAATATTTGAAATCGATTAATTCGATTGATTTCAATTGTAAATCGAGATTTACACGAAGTTTGTCACTAGAACAGAAATAACAAAACTCGTATGTGCTGTTAATGCGACACTGCAATATGAAACTCACATAACGATATGTAATTGAACAATATAAACTGTAATTAACTGACTAAGTTCTACGACATGCAAAAATCAATATCTGCTATGGTCAAGTGTAATTATTCTTTTCTTTTTTAAAATGTATCCTTCTCTTTTCATAAGCAATCAACTATATAATTCTTTTAATAACTAAATAAGTATTAACTACCTCTTTTGTAGAATAATACCATCGCAAAAGTCTCATCTGCTGTCATAAATGATTGAGAATTCGATTAGAAAAAATTATAAATCGATTACTAGTGCAATAATGAAAACTCGAAATTAACATTTGACTTTGCAACGGAACCCTTACTTGGGTTCAAAAGGCTTTCCTAAATCTCGCAAAAGAAGCATTAGTTGTTATTTCATTCTTTGCATTTAATACGTTACTGAAAAATGCATCTTTTAGACAAAATGTATACTTTTTCATTAAAAAAAATTAAAATTCTTTATTAACAAAATTTTAAAATAGAACAGATGCAGGCCGAGGCATGAAAAATTCACGTTTGACTAAAGGATTAATACGGAATAATAGAATTCAAGGTCTACTAAACTTTGGTCGAAAGTAAAAATGTCGAATGGACAAATGTCGAAAGTAGAGGCACCACGTACCATATCACCCACATGTTATGTGGCGCCTCTACTTTCGACATTTGTCCATTCGACATTTTTACTTTCGACCAAAGTTAGGTGCCCCAGAATTCAATAAGTAAATTCTTCTGCCCAATTGAATAATGTTCCTAAACTGAAATATCGGGACAAAACACAATTGAACTCGACAGGGAACGAGACCAAAACTATCTTGGTTTCGCAAATGTCTACTCTGGAATCAATCAGCACCCTGCACAAAAGAACTTTGTAAGGCAAATCTATCAGGTGGGCGAAAATAAATTACACTGGTTCTATTTATTATATCTCTCCTCTTTATTAAATCTGATCGGATAGATTTATGCGTTTGAATATTCCTTGTTCAATTCTTAACAAAAAGATATCGATCCTTTTGCTGTAGAATTCAAAAAAAGGAAGTGGCATTAGAAGTATCGAAATGGAGAAAATTTTCAATGTAATTACACAAGCTGAGAAATAGGTTTTTTAGTATTTTTTTTTTCATGATATTTTCTGAAAGAGAACGACTATATAATTTATCTTGTAAGTTTTGAAAAAGCTCTATTTTTTATCAATACTTTAAGCTTTTCGATGAAACAAACGAAGCCTGCTCAAACCTGATTTGGTGGGTCTCTAAGGTTCAAAAAAAAACTATTTTGTTCAACCCCTTAGACAAAGTAGAATTTGTTACTTTTTTGCGGTAAAGTAAATTTTCGCTGCGAATATTTGAATCATAGAAACGATCATCTGAATAGACGAAAAAAGCTTGATCTCACACATATCTATTCAGTACATTATATAATAGACATAATCGTTTTTTGAAATCTTCTTTTGTAATGTAACGTAAAATATTTTTTTAAACTGTTCTCCCGTAGCAAAATGAAATATATGTTTTTAGCACCAGATTCGACATCAGAAGACTTTAATATAAATAATACTGCTGAGGAGAAGCAATAAAAACGATATGTTTACGGACATTATAGAAGACCTCCCGCTATAACTTGTTAACAATAAAACAGGATAGAAGCTTCGGCGATCTCCTAACGTGTCGATAGCTTTATATCGACTCAAAAGTATGTATGAATCTCATACAACAAGCGAACACTGGATTCGAATTACATTACCTTTTAAAATCTTCGACTAATTCAATTCGATGATTCATTTGAATATCACTATCTTGAAAATGTTCATCGATATCTTTGCAAAATAATATATTACTTTTCAGTAAACTAAAAAGCACTTGAAATAATATATCTGATTGAATTTGTGTTTGATAATGTATTTCTTCAACAGTCAAATTTAGTTGTTTATTAAATAGTAATAGTACAATCGTTTGATAGGTAGTTGATACCTGTTTAATGTTCGGTTCTATGTCAAAATTTCTTAATTAATCAAATCTTACTTGTAACATATATTTTTGTTTTGTAAACATTATTGCTATGTCACTATTAGAATATTGATAAAGACAAATTAGTTTTCGACCAATATGACGATGAGTATAAAATTCTTTGAAACTATCAAAAATGGTTTTCAACTTGAAAGAAAAACATAAATCTAGTCATGCACAAAAAACAAACATATTCAACTACATATATTCTTACTTCAATAGGTAGAATAACATTTGATAGATTTACAAATGGCCATGAATTTGAACTTAACACCATCGCAGACAAATCGACTTGAAGAAATTTAGATAAAAATTTAAATTAAAGAGCAAAGGTCTTACTAATATTTTTCAGATTTATCTTTTTGCAATAGATTCGATACTCATCACTTAAATTCTTACTAATATCAATATCATGAATCATTCGTTCGAATTTTGATGTATATTCAAAACCGCATGTTTCCTGTCAAATGAAAACAAAATAGTTTAATTGATGAAAAATTTCGACATCGATCAAGTTATTTAACTTTTAACTTTGATATCATTGATTTCTCATAATCGTCGGATATACTTAATCGATTAATTAAACGATTTGCTAACATTTTACCGTAGATATTTTCATAAATATCTTTATCTTCAATATACTTAAAAATGGTCTAAACATGAAAGAAAATAATCGAATAGGTAAAACGAATTTAATCTCAAAAGTACTATTATTTCATTGAATTTTTCTTCAAAATCATTATCATCGATAGTTTGATATCTAAAAATAACAGCACGATCAATTTATTAGTTTTTCTTTTACATTATTCAATTGATATTGTAACAAACTGTTTTCTTAAAATGCTATCACAATATTGAACTATTAATTCAGATGATTTTGTTGTTCTACCAACTGCTTGTGTTACTGCATTATGATTAATAAACTGACTACACGCCTGTATTATATCAATTATTATAAATAAAAATTCTAATATAAATATTCACTCTATCTAAGGCGATATAAAAATTTGTTTCATTATCGAACATTCGTTGGAATTTCTTATGAATATTAAATATTGTGTCAACGTACATTTTTGGATCCTAATATAAACGAGAAGAAGAAAACAAGATGGAAACGAACAAAAAATAAATTCTATTTACATTAACTGTGCTTTCACTGATGCGTTCAATCGCATCGATACCAATTTCATGAATATGATTTTCGATCAATTCTAATAATTTATTTTTAATTCTTGGAATTCGACTCACTAGTTCATATAGATGTCTTAAATCTAAAATAAAGAATAAAGAACGCATCTATCAACTGTTAATGGGTAAACAATCACAAATTCAATACCTTGACTATTTTCCGTTGATACAATTGATTTCATTTGATTCTCAATAGAATTCATGTAATGATCCGAAAGAAATACATCTTGAAACTGGTTGATTAACATCTGTAGTGTAGATTTAGATTGGGGTACGAAAGATTTGACAAAAGTCATATCTTTATCAAAATATTCTGATATCTATTGCAAAAAAAGAAATACGAAATTTCTCATAACAAGTCTAATGATTAAATGACGAGGTTTACTTGAGTAAGATATGTAATAACCGAATTAATTTCTAGAGACGAAATAGCTTGTTGTCGATAAAAATCATCAGTATGTTGAAGAAATTCAATCTCAAACGATTGTTGGTACGGATCAATTATGGGTTGGCATTTTGAATCGTTTTCAATTAATTTGTTGAATATTTTTTTAAAAGAATAATTCACTGAAGAAAAATTTTCATGGCATAAAAATAGTTATCAAATGATATAATATAACTGCTCATGATTTTCATAAGGACCTTGTCTTATTTGTCTATGTTTCGGTATTTATATATAAGTGATCACGAATGTGCTCATTTTAGAAAAAGAAGATACGTGGTTATTTCTTTGAATCAATTTTGACAGAAATATGATAGAAGGACACGATTTTTACGGTTGGAAACAGCACACTCCGGGCCATGAATACATTGAAGAAACAAAACTATTTTCCACGAGTAGCTTACAAGACTTGGTTTCACTTGAAAATCGAATATCTTGAAGAAGAACAAAGTTCTTCAGTTGAAATTTCCGAGATATACTGTAGACCACTAGACATATTTCAGAGTTCGAGATTTTAACTTTTTCAACATGGATTCAAAATTCCGGAGATTTCGTCCTGCTTGCCATGGGAAAGACAGAAAAATCTGAAAATGTCAGGGTTCACTGAAAATCTCCTGAATATGAAAATATGTTCATCTCTCTTCATGACCTGATGGATTTTTGGTTCTGAGCATGCTCTTTGTAATGACGAAAACTGCATCCTTCTCTCTTGCTTCTGTCAATAGTTATTACAAGAAATACGCATGTTTTTTCTTTTTTTGTTAAGTGGATGATAGAATCAGGAAGTAATTGACATTTATTGACAACCCACTCTGTGATATGCATTCTTTAATGATCTTCACACACAGCAAAAGTGGGAAATTTCAAAGTTATCTGCTATGTTGTGTGTCGAGGAAGTAGGAGGAGACGGCTTTCGTTTAAAATTCTATTGAATATACGTTAATAGTTGTTTAAAATCCTCTTTCCCTACATACAGTGTAATTCAACGAAATCTTTTATTAGTTGAATATCGATGGACGATTGATTACGACGATGTTCTCTAATTAAACTGAAGCATGATTGTTTCATACGTTGAAACAGTGGCTTGAAAAGAGTTTCAATCCAAATGAGTTCAGCTAGCTGAATATCGAAACATATATTTTAGTGAAGAAAGAAAGTTCGACGAAATTAACATACTGCACCGATTTCATAAATATTTTTACAATCACTTTTGTCTCTAATTGCACGAATATTTCGATTGAGATAATTTAAAGCAACATTGAAGGCAGTGCATGAAGATTCATAATTATCACAATGATTTGTATAGAGTCGGAGAATATCTTTGTCTTCCATATCATGGGTACTCTGAAATAAACAAAGTACATGAATAGTTTTCCTATTTGAAATAATCATATCATATTTCAATAGGAATACAAAAGAATTTACTTGGCATATATTAGTCAATGTGCTACGAAGACAAATCTCTATATGGCAATATAATTCTTGTCCTATCATCGGATATCCATCGCTAGCAGCAGAACCATGTCCTCGATTGATCTCTGAAATAGTTGTCGATGACATTAGTTTCTTCATATATTTGCAAACATCTCTGGTGAAATGTAAATGAATTGAATCACTAATGCAAATACAGTAAAAAAAGACTCACCCATATAACTGCATCATTTCGAGTGGTGGAAGATTTTGAAATGTACACTTCTTATCGATAAGTTCTTCTACTTTCGTGAAAATTTCATTTTGTATATTTTCTGTCATATTTATCTCTGGAAAATAAACTCATCCTTTGCAATAAGTTTAGTGACAAAACAATGAAATAATTATTATTAGAAAACAAAGAAGAGAACTTCACATAATTTGAAGAAAGTTAGACGATTGTCGTAAATATTTGACTAGTAATCTCATCAAATAAATAAGAAAGAGTAAAGAAACAAGTAGACGAGAAAGAATTCTTATGACATGAATGCCAGCTTTGTTTTGTAAATGTTGACATGTTTCTTTCTCAGATGGGAATATCCAAAAATTAGTTAACTCAATTCCTTGGCATGTGAAATTAGTTTGGGATTGATCATAATTTAACAAGAAAATATCGGAGATCTTTTGTTTTTTGAAAAATTCTAGTATTGTTATTATGAGTGAGATTTATTACAATCGCTGAAAGCTAGTCTTATATTGTATCAGATTTCATCACAATGACTATAGGTTAGAAAAGAACCTTGAACAAAGTCGATAGTTTCAGTTAATTAAAAGAAAATGTTTTTATTCCAATGTCTCTACAATAGACTTTCGTGAAAACATATATATGAAAACAGTGGGTAGAATGAAGCAAATAGAAAGAAACAATGTATCATAGTTTATGCTGACTGTGTGTGTGAAAAAAATGAACTTATAAATCGATTTTAATGCATAGTCGTAGTTCAAATGAAGCTTTTTACGATAAATTTGTCTTCATAAAAAGTACATTTGAGACGCACGAGTAGCTGATCTATTCTAATTTTGATCATTTCTGTGATTCTATAACCTTTGCTTCTTTTTCTTGGTGTGAGAAATGCTAAAAGAAAGATTCCTACAATTAATGTTATATTTTTAATGGCACTCCTAAGCACTACTCTATTTCAAAGAATAAACATCCTTCATTACGAATCGGATATAGTATGTGTATTGCTATAAGCTTGGATCATTAGAAGAAATCGAACTTTAGCTTATTACCGTATCTGCACATAATACTACGAGAAAAGACTGCCACAAAAGAAATGTTTTGATATCGATAAGAAAATTTTGAATAATTTGTAGGAACGAATTAATGATATGATTATAATCGAAAAAAGACAGACTATATATCGGAAATGAGGAAAAAATACTCAAACGTTTCACAAACCAATTCCTGTATCATGACTCAGGCTTCACCTTTACTCTGCACATGGTGAAGTGTTTGTATATGCAATCTCGATGTAAACCAGCGAAGGAGTAGTATAATGCTATTTCTTCTCCATTCTGTGCGATCGTTCTTCGGTAATCAGAATGGATTGTTGTTTTTTTAACATTCGCGATAGGTTTTTTTCCCTTGATTACATTTCTCGTTGATTTCTCATCAAAACAGACGGCTGGTCATGAAGCGAAAGAGAACTGACTTGTTGCACAGTTTACTATGCTTTTTAAAATTACTTTCGTCTATACATTATTGTCGGTTGGGAAAGACCGATTCCTACTCAAAACTGTCGAGAATACACTAGGAAGCTTATATACTAATAGATGGTGCTGTAAATATTCCTATTGGCTATATATATCTCAACGGAGGAGAAGGGTTATTTTCATTTCAGCATGTTGAGTAAAAAGACTTTCAGTTGTTCGAATACGAGGCGTAAGTTCTCTCATGTCAGATCGAATTTGTTTTCAAATTGATTCCAACGACGATTACCATATTAATACTATTGGTACACTGTAATACAGCAGTAATTCAGTTGAGAAAGTACTGATCGTCATCGATGATAGGAGTATTCGAATGACGTTAGTGTGATGGTAACATCACTTTCAGTTATTGTCTGTAAGGAAAAGACTATCGCCGTCATGTTTCACTTTGCAAGCGAGAATTTCTTTCCGTGTTTATTTCTTGTATCTTTTCAATCATAATCATATCTATTGGTGTAACTGATTGAAAATCGTTTAATACTGCTAAAAACGCCAAAAATCTGATAAATCGAAGACCATGATGCATGCAACTAGGACTTAGGTATGAGCCCGAATGAATGAAGAAAATATATCTACGTCTGTATACTTTAGTCGTCATTTATCCATAAACCGCCAACAAAGCCATATTCATTGAAGATCTTGATTAAAAACTATGTACTTTGATTATTACCTTTAGTGCGCACCAGAGGCCTAAGTTCGCGTGGTGTGAATCCATATTATATTTAATCTGATATTTTCATCTTAAGAAAATGGTTGATCATGGCATAGTACGAATAGAACATTCAAAATTTTTAAAATGGAGAATCTTTTCTAATGAACAAGGATATTCGTGAAAAATTAGGAATCGATTCTCTTATATAATCTGTGAAAATCAAGACAATTTTAAAAAAGCAATTCCTGGGAACGTTGCAGAACCTGCCTATCGATTCTTCAATCTACACTTCTACTAATGTTGTTCGTTGCTTTGACTCATTTTTAATAAGCCATACGAAAGACAGCTGGCTGTGGATTTTTGCAAATTCTGTTTTTCTCCCATGCCTCCAGTGTTTTTCTTATCATGCTACTATTTGCAATACATTGGATTGACTTCATTCTTACTTAAGTAAAAACATGGTTATTAATTCAATAGAAAATTAGTATTTCGATTTACTGATATGACTTTTAAATATCAGTTACCGCCAAAAATCCAAATAAGAAAAGAAAAGTTTGTTTCTGTTGTACCATAGGCAACTTCATTTGTAAAATCTGATTTATCTATATCTCAATCAATGGGATTCTATTTCTGCTTCATCATTTGACTCTAATTTTTGGGATATGATACGTCCTACTGTTGTAAGAAAATGTTCACAATGATATAGAGTTTTTCCTTTTCTTTTGTTCACCATTTAATAGTATTGTAGCGAGATTCTTTTTTGAATTCGAAGGGGGAATAAAAGAAATATCGAATGCAACTATCTAATCCATTATCCATCATATTCGCTATTGCATTATATCGTATCTCAAAATTTTCAACATTGACTTTAAGAATAAAAAATACTCTAAGCATTTGATACTTTTATCATTAGCTATTGTGCATAAATTCTCTACTTGTAATTCATACGAACAATGATACTCAAACGAAAATTTTCATCATAATTTCTCTTATGAATTACAGTGATCTGTAAGAGTCTGCTGCAAAGCATCAGCAGTTTTTGAGGCCTGTGCCAAGTATGCACTGCTAAGTTTGAAAAAAATTCTTTTAAATTTTTGTATTAAAATATTCCTACATCGGTATTTCGGATTTAAGCGCTTTGTGTACACAAATTGTAATCTTTTCATAAATATACAAGTTTACAAACAAATGCATATTTATCTTACACACTATAAATTGTTTACTGACCTTACCAGGGATTACGTTAAGTCGATGTTTTGATATCAGTCAAGTAGATGTTTTGCTATAGAAAAACCAATCGAAGTTTCAAGAAAGAATTTTTACGACCAATTTGATTCGATATCAATTGTATACGAGTATATTGCGCAATTTTATCTATTGCTGAAGCTTTTCCTTCTGGTAAATGTCGATTCAAAAGTATTAGAAGCTGTAATTTATTTGACTTACGCTGTATGATTTCGTAGCAGCTACAGCCATGTTGTCATATATGGGATGTAACAGCATTTCCTGAACTAGCTGGAAAAAAAAACAACTCAACACTACTTTCGTCAATTATTTATCATAAAAAAGAACTATTAGATCAAGTGTATAGACCAACAAATATGGTGATTGATCAAGAAAAGAAAAATAGAATTATATGAGGCTGGAGGAAACAGATAAATTATGCGATGGTCTCATCGCAGTGGTATTACCCGATTAGAAATCTTTCTCAGTGATACACGTTGTTTTGGATGTTCTCGCATGACCAAAAAGATATTTGGATATTTTGGATATTGATAAATATAAAGTCAGACGATGCCGCATAGAAAATGTAGAGTGGCACCATCGCATTTAGTAGCCATAGTAAAGAAGCTGATCTGAACCTGAATCAGCAGAACTGGTAAACTGACATTCTTTTCAATCAGAAGCAAACTATTCAAGTGTCGGACTTTAATAATCGTATATTGTTTAAAATGGAATAAAGATGCAAAGAAAGACATTACTTCTGTTGGTGGTGAACATCATACACTTGTCTAATTCGCAAGGATTGTATACCTTATGATAAGATCTATGTAGCAGACACAGGGAATAATATAAATTAATGTATTGGTCTGAAAAAAAAAACAACACTGGGCCACTTTGGCATGGCTTTTGAAATAGTCATGAAAAAGCAGTGAACCATGATTGAACTAGCCATAGAACATTTAGTTTGGTCTGCACAGCCGTATCTACATATGCCGTTGACTGTGAGTGTCATCAGCTTCAACAGTTTTTAATCGAAAAGACAAATTAAAATGGTTTGTTTGCTTTTCTTTGTCTTAAACGAAATCAGTACTAAATGAAAAGTAGACAGTACTTAAAAGAAAGAAATTGGATTGTTTCAATATTTACTTATACACGAATAAGAATCATTTTGATGAAAGCGGTGATCCCCGAAAGTCGCATAACTTTGAACAGATCAAAGGATCATATAAAAATGAATTTCGAACAAACATTTGTGAACCAGAATGTCAAAGTCGGTTTTTTGACCGAGCCGTTTTGAGGACCTTTAGGAAATTAATGTACGCATGCTAATGACACACGAATACTGTTGTGAGTTTAACTTTCATATTGCATCTCCTTCTTTTTTGTTACAGCCGAGGGCTCTCTCATTCGTACACACTTAATTAAAACGATTCAGAAAGTAAAGCAGTATTTTGGCAAAAAAGGGTCTAAATTGTATTTACTTAAATATAGCATCTAACTCCAGATAAACAATACTCACTATCGGTGAATTTTTTCTACATGTGGCTGACGTGTCATTAGATATATTGATAAATAAAACTTGAAGTAAAATCTCTGTTTCTGTTCCTTATTTACATAAGTTTCGATCGTATTTAACATTTCATGCAAACCGTCAGATTTAAGTAGCCAACGATTGACTACGGATTCGAACTGCTCGGCATATACCTTTGATTTGCAATTAACTATCAATTTTCCCCAACATGTAGGATTCAAATGGTATTCCTGTAGTTGAATAACTGTACTTGTTTGCGAATCGTCGATATTGCCCATAACGATCAAGAGCATTGGATATGAATTACATTTACTAACCTTTAACCAGCTGCCGTTTCAATTGTTATTCATTAGAGAAAATAGTAGTCATAAAAATGTTTTACTGATTTATTGAGACGATATGCAAGATTTATAAATATAAAGAGATATATGTTAAAATCAATACGTTGACTAATTTAGTTAATGTTTCAACATGTACACAAGTAAACGTGCTTGTTTGCATAAAAACGTCAATGTTTATGCTTTTGAAACTACAGAATTTTATTCTTTGGTTCCAACTCTTGTATTAATACGAGCAACAGGCGTTTCGGCAATTATGAATTGATCGCCTGAAAGCGAACCTTGATTTTCTCTATTAGCTTTCTTGCGTGGATCTTTTTCTGGTGTCTCTCGGCCAGTTATATGAGCTTTAGCAATCGCACCTGCTTGTTTCGCCTTGTTATCTAGCAAGAATAATTACTATTTCCTATCCAATAAATATGGTCCTAGAAGATTTACCTCTTTTTACGGAACTCATGATGCAATAGTTTGTTTACTTAACTGTATGTACTTGCTTCTGAATACTAGGATAATTTATCTCAAATGACTGTTACTTATTGCGTGTTCTCTCTCCTCTATGACGATCATGCTCTGGAAAGATATTCAGCATACGTACTATTTACATGTGTACAAGAGCTGAAAGAGAAATAGGTCCGCGATGACGTTCGCTATTGAAATTTGTGCACTTGCGCATACATGTATGTTCTACTCCATGACCAACAAGTAAGAAATGACGGATGGATGAGTTACTATCGTTTCTGTCATTGATATACATTATCTGGCAAAATGAGCATTTTATCTTTGCTCTATTGAAGATCAGCTGTTTTTACTATATATAGATACATATCGTGATATACAACCACATCCAAAACTTTTCGACAAGTATACTTACATGAAATTTATGTGAATTAGACTATACACTATAAGAGAAGAATCCATGAAGACCATTGAATATCTTCTAAAATGAGGAATTTATTGTATCTCGCGACTACTGTTAATCTAGAATGAAAAGATTAAAAGGTTACCCTAGCTTTATTAGCTTCACTCAATTTTACTTTTCAGAACATCTCCAATCGATATCCATAAGATTTATTTTGATTTAATGAAACAAAATAATAATTCAGGTTGACATGTAAGTCGCACGAGTAGCTAATACTTCGAAGTCGATGGTACTGATGTTGATAAAAAGAAACTAACCAATACTTTTGATGAGACGTATATTTCATGAGTGGTATAATATTGTCATTTCATTCTATGCTCGTTTTCCATTCAAAAGTAGAATCAACTTGATTATTTACTATTACTAATATGTTTCAAGCGATCTTGCTAGGTTGGTTATTGAATATGTGCTAGAAGCAGGGCTGCCAACTGTACCCCATTTTGGGGTATAATACCCCATTTCACCATTTTTTACCCCAGAAAATTTGACATCCCTTGGGGTATATACCTTATACCCCATTTGAGCTTGTAAGTGTGCAGTTTGATTGACGAACCTTCTTATGAAAATAACCTATGTTTTCCATTGCAGTTGCCTCATTTCTATAATATAAAGACGTCTAAAATTAAATATATTAGTTAAGAACTGACCAGCAGACATTAGCACCCATTTTGTTTTAATTTCATCTTGAATTATTTGGCTTTACATACTATTTTCGCTATGAACAATGAAATAAATTTTACTAAATTTTTCTTTTGTTCTCGTTTCCCATTGTTTCATTACCTTTTCCTATTAAATTCGACGAATACATAGTTCTTTTTGTCGCAAAAGTAAATCTAGTTTTAGATTTTTTCTTCAATAGATTTGATGATAATATCCGCATGGAATTGAACAAGGGTTATGAAATTGAAATTTCTGATTATTCAGAAGAAACAACAGGTGAAGAATCTCTTTCTTTTCGAGACAAACTGGCTAAACTTATAAATTAACAAGTATAATGTTTGTTGAGAGAAAAAAAACAATACAGCTATTACTATTATAAAAATAGTGAAATATTGAGTTGCTTTCTACAAAAGAAGTTTAATTTCATCGGGTTTCTCAATCAAATTCTCCATTTTAGCGTGAGATATAATGTGCCTCAATGATATAACCCATTCTGAAAAGCAATATATCCGAAAATATACCCCATTTGGACTTTCATAAACTCCATTTGAAAAATAGGAAATGGCAGCCCTGGTTAGACGACAAAAAACTACAATAGCAGTCACCCGGTCATCAAATTCTTCAATATGCTTGCGTTTGGCTAGCAACCGAATCAATCAAAACAGAATCTCGTAAGATAGTAAAAATATCATGTCAAACATCATCTTTATCAGCAAGCGTTACGTCAAGATGATCGATAGTATTGAAAGTTGTAAGAATTATATTTGTTCGACGATGTGGTTGAATAAGTGAACTGTTATCGCGATTCATTCTGAATACAGTAGTAAATTTTTTTCAGGTCATCTATGAGTCAAATGTGTTAATATCGATTGAGATACAGAAAAATCTTGCTAAGATATATCATATTCAGATAGAGAAAAGATTGATATTCAATAATTTGCTAGTGACTGAACTCATAAATGTCAATCAAGTCAACCATAATGAAGCATTGATTCGATTGCGTTTTGATTTTTGCTAACATTCTAAGGTAAACAACGTAATCTACTAAAAATGATTCCATATTTCAAAACTTCACTATGAACTATGATCGATAAAAGATGATAAATTCAGTTAAAAAATCAATAAGTATCAGAGATACGCAACCAAAGCGTATGACTGATTGCCACTTCAGTATTGCCATTGAATAAATAAATTTTGCAGTATGATCAAGAAGAAAATGGGATTCCTTTGAAAAAAGAAACATTTTCGATGCCAACTAATTTTAGATTAAGCGAACATGACGCATATTGATACTTCCCAAAGTATCATACTATTTCCAGTAATTACTGCTAAAATAGTTAATTATTGATTGAGCACTTCAAATAACACACTTGTAAGGACACATCGAGATGAAAACGAAGACAATACTTCATACATATGATCTCATCGAATGAATATGAACGTTACATATCACAAGGGTCTCAAATGAATCTATCGAGTCAACGTTCACTCATGGAAGGGATATCTCTTGTAAAACGATTCAATAATCTACCTGTAAACAAATGGGCTGACTGTTGAAAGGAAAAATGCTGAAAAGGAAAAAAATTGAAAAACTATATTTATGTGGGATAGATGCTGTTTCATTTATTGCTCATTTTTTTAACTTTCTTACGAAACTCACGAACTTCAATATTTTCTTACTCTGGAAGATTACTAGGACCATAAATTATTTTAGTTAATTTACAATTTAAATCTTGATGAGCTTTATCAGAACAATCGTTCAGTGTACATTTCTAATATTTAATTGTAGTTGTTGTTTTATTTAATTTGAAAATATTCCAATTTGCTGTTAGCAATTGCTTTTCTTTTTATGAATTAATAAGTGAAACAACTGGTGATTTTCGTTGAGTTTCTTTTATTGAAGATGCGACAGCTGCAGCCATCATAGTAGAGCTTTAGTTGTATAATTATTCTTTGTCCGGTTCGTTTAATTAATCTTTCAATAAGTATTAATCACCACAGTTACTATTAATAGTTGCGAAAAATCTAGATTAGTAGAATTATAGGACAGTAAAACATGAATTATTCGTTTCCGTCGTTAATATTTGCGGGAAGTCATCCCTTTTCTGTTTATCTCTTAATTTTGACATTTTTTTATCTCAAAATTTATTTTTCAACTTTTTGATCTTTCTATGATTTGTTTGACATTTTTCCTTTTGATCTTTCTACTGCGTATCAACAAATGTTTTGAAGAGGTATTTGAACTTTTAACATTCCGCTTTATATGAATTCAGTATCTGTTAACATTTAGCACACCACATATAGAGAACAAATGTATGATTTAAACGGTGGCATGCATGCTCAGTTCTGATTGACTTGCTGGTAGTGTTAATATAGGATATTTGTTTGTTAGGGAAAAATAAAAGCTTGTGGCCATAGGAAGTTTGAAGCTTCTTCTTAATAAGATATCTGTTTACCAGATTATTGTCGGTTAGAGGAAAGAAGTACATGAGAATAATGAAAGATGATACCTTGTTGAGTAGATCTTCATCAGCAACTTTGTATGTATTGATGATGAGAAGAATAAAAAGTCAAGGAAATCTTGTTAATCAGAAACATTTCAATGTGAAGTATGAGAATAGATTTGCTACGTTTTATTTAGTAAATCGTCGAATCAAAAAAAGAACGTTCAAGTGAAGTATATATTCAAACGTCAACAACATCATAGAAGCTAATTTCAATGGCAAGTAGCTATCTGATCGATGAGAAATGTGCAACAAAATGTCGCGACAGCAGAAAATATAATAAGAAACGTCAAAACAAGGGATCAGATACTTAATGCATTTATGGATTATCCACCTAATGATAAAATAAAGATTACTAAGTAAATGGTTTTTTGCATATATCTGCTCTATTATTCATCTAAGAATTCAAAAGTTTATCTTTTCGTATAATGTAACCGAATATCATCACCGATGCAGTCTCATTTGTGATGCAGCTGCAAACCGTTTAATGTCAAATCGTGAATTGATCACCATGGCTTGGTTTGATGCGAATTTAATCGAGGAAAATATTGATGATTCAATGATTGCTCATCTACGACTACTTAATGATTATATTGTGTTTTATTCACAAGTGCCAAAATGCGTTGAATATTTTACGCTGAGTAGAGGAAAACCAGAAATAATTATTGTTATACTGCATGGTATTGATCTTCTGGATAAAGCATGCCAATATGTGAACAGGTACGAGCTATTTTGATTGTTAATGTGGATAACAAAAAATGCAAGTTAGAGCAGAGCGAGTACCATCAGCATTCTAAAGGGATAGGTATTTATGAATAACGGGTTTCAATGATGATTCAACTTCCTGGACTGATTGCTGCTATTGAACAATAGGCTGTCGAAGAACACCATGGTCTCTTCAGTAGATTTGGTACGAAGGAAAGTGCTCTACGAGATCTTTAACTTGAATTGCCATCCTTTTTCTGGTGTCGAAGCTTTAAAGGTAGCAATAAAAGTTGAAATGAAATAAAATATTGCTTTCTTTTAGCCATGTTTAAAGCCATGTCGCATTCACTTGATGGTCGACAAGAAATGCTAGAAGAATGCCGTTCTTACTACCAAGGCAATGCAAACAAGCTAGCGATTATTGACGATTTTGACAGCACTTACAAGTTAGATGATGCTTTACACTTGTATATACGTCCATGCATTCTCTTTCGTTTAATCAATAAAGCAATTCGCACTGAAAATATTCTGGCTCTGTATACATTTAGCTATTTCATAACTGATTTATCTGCTAAGCTAGAAGAATTACGTCGCGTGCAGCCAGTTAAACGATTCAGTGTTAATTGGCCGAAAGTAAAAAGACCGAATGGAAAAATCCCGAGAAAAAAACTCGAAAATGAAAAAAGTGAAATTAATTGAAGTACTTGATAGATAGATGGTTTATTAATGATAAGTATGTTAATTAGTGAACGAACAGTACAAATAAAGATGATTTAAAAAATGATTAAAATGTGATGCTTTACTCCGTGAATAAGAACTGTAAAAAAATAACTCAAAAGAAAAATTAATAGAACTAAGTTCACAAAAGCAAATGTATTATTAATTAAATATTTATTTTTTCGATTTCGTGTCCTTTGCTACAAGTAATGATAGATTCGGAAGATATTCTTTTAAATCAATTTCGGAATTTTCAAATCTTGTTGATAAAATACTAAGCCGTTGTTCAATTAGAGTAGTTTTTTTATTTCGTGCGCCAGCTGGAATATAAATAAGCTGCTGCTGATCACTTTTTTAAAGAAACTGATGATTCACATCGGTGTGTACCGTGGCAGTGCAATATTTCACTTCATATTTCCAATATTTCTTTTTAATAGTTGATTTTTTTAATTGTTATACATACGAATCAAGTACTAACAAATGTTTACTTTT